>JAJODA010000414.1:0-29202 GCA_021730345.1 Fusarium cicatricum
AAGAAAACTATATTCTTTATTGTTATAGAAGTATCTTACCTTTATGAGGCATATATATCACATATCGTTTATACAGGTGCCCCCTCCGTCCTATGTTTTTTTTCTTACCAGACCTCATAATCTAACCCAGTAGCAGAATAGGACATCATGTCCTCCCCAGACTAAGGGGAAAGAAACGCTCCCAGACTTTAAACTATTAGCACTCGCTCCATAGTATCATTGCAGGCTCGGCAACACATGACTCACCCAAATATCACGTAACAAGCACACATCAAGGCTCCCTTTAAACCACTTGTCCTCAGGCTCGAGCTTCCTTCGTTGAGGATAAGCAAGTTCACCAAGAAGACCGACCCCACCAGCGTCACCATCTCGAAGATGTTGAATGTCAGCTCCAACCCTCGCTGCAGCGCCCATCCCGCCATCACAGTCAGAGGCGTGACGCACAGGGCGATCTGGATAGACGAGCCCACAGCAACTGCAATGGCGAGGTCCAGCTTACCTCTGACAGCCACAGTCACCACGGTGACATACTCAGCAATGTTGCCAACGATGGGGAGAATGATGAGGCCGATCAGGGGCTCTGATAAACCACCCTCGTGCGTAACATCGTCGAGGGTGCCCACGAGGAACTCGGCACACATCGACATGAGTACCGACGTGACTACGAGCATGACTACGGCAGCCACCCCATCATCTATAGGGCCGTGCTGTTGCGGCTGACTGTGCACCAAATGCTCCATGCTCGCGCGGTTATCCCTCATCAGTTGGATAGTGGTGATGTGCCGTCCCTCCCCGCTCAAGGAGGAGTCTCGGCTCCGGTATCCGCGACTGGACCCAAGAGACAGTGAGCGGGATTGTCTGTGGGAGCGAAGCAGTGGTTGATAAGAGCTTTGTCGAGGGTAGGCGCTGCTGTGGTTAGAGTCTTCACTGCTGCGTCCCCGATGCACCGCCAGGTCGCTGTCGCATTCCGATCCCATGGACTCAGCCATTCCCATGTCTGCCATGTTACTCAACTCGCAAGTTGAAGTTGCCGGCCTGTTTTGATCATGCTCATCAGCGAAACGAATTGTCCGAGGGGGCAAAGTCGGTGAGCCTGGATCGTTTTGGCCATGCGGGAGATTTCCAAGCGAGGGCGGTTCACCAGGGATATTCTGGCCGCTCTCGATATCCATGACCTGCGACGAGATGGTATTGTGGTTGGACGGGCGCGATCTGACCTCGTGGACAAAGTACAAGATGTATATGAGCAAAACCATCAGTGCCGAAATCCTGGTCATTTTGAGGGCCGCTCCATCATCGCTCTTCTGGTTATCGACGGTATATGCAAAAGCTGTCTGTTATTTTTACTCAGACAAGTCGCATAGATCAAGAAGTGGGTGACTCACGGGCATGACGATGACAAAGACCGAGACGAAGAGCAGACCAGCGAGCAGTTGGGCCTCTACAGTGTTATAGATGGGTTCGATGTCGGTTATGCTACCTGCCAAGAGGGCAGAGCCAAGAATCAGGAGTAGATTAACAAGTATGGACCCGAGGATTGAAGCTTGGACTATATAGATCTGATTATGGGCGAGGGCAATTCTGCCTCAGTCAGTACTTCTGTTTACTCTTAGCGCCATGGCTCGATGACTCACACGCTTGAGGAATGTCAGTTTGTCAATCTAGAGTAGTGTCACGATTTGACAGACTTACAACAGTATCAGCTCGACTAGATTACCAAAGGTGATGTTCAACAAGGCTCCAATAGCGTCACCCGCCTTGGCAGCAATCCGCTCTGTTGCGTCGGTCAGCAAGGCAGACAAGGGCACGATAGCAATAGCGTTGCAGATGAAGACTAATAGCGGGTTCATCTTGGCCACGTATGTTCCAGCGCCGATTACGACAAATACGAGGAGAGTGTTGATCCAGGAGGACAAGAGCATGACTCGGACTTGTCCAGTGATAGTCCCAGTCATCTCGCGCCTCGTATAGTCATCGTCCTCGCTCGCTTCCCGGCGTTTGAACGGGGGGCGGGCTGCCATGATAAAGTTCCACGGCCGTGTTCTTTGACAGAAGCCGTCGCAGATAGAACTGCAGAGTTGCTGTGCTCGTCGGATGCTATCTGGTCGGCGATGCCCATTCGGTCAACACATGTCTCTAACGGAAGTTCCAATCTGGGGGTTGAGGGCTTACCCATAATTCGCCAGCTCGTGTTGCCAGATTCGCCTCTACCCTGTGCCTCGGCAACCTCGGATCTGTCGATAATGCCAGCAGATGAAACCCCGTGGGCTATTACGCCGGCAAGATTCTCTTGATAGGGGCCAGCTGGAGAGTCCGTGCAGCCATCATTGGAATCGCTGCTATGGAAGCCGCTCGAGGCAAGATCCATCCTGTGGTGGGAATAGTGGTAGGGTTCTGGATGAGCAAGAGGCAGTCGGCGGTTGTCAAGGCAGGGCAACAAGTCGTGCGTCAAGCGTACGTAATACATGCATAGGCTATGCTTGGTTTATCACCCTTGAGCCATTGATTGCTAGAGCTGTATAGAGCAGTTGGTGAGGGATTTTTGGTGCCACAAGATCCCCCTTGTCGCTAAGCTCGATATACAACTCATGAGGTTTTGCATTGTATTCTGCTAACTGATTTACAGTACGGAGTCGCTGAGATTTGGTTTCCTGGGAATTCTGCCATGTCCCCCTGAAAGTGAGCTGGGGCGCCAAGCTGCTTGGCACAGCCCCCTTCTGATCAGCGTGAACATGGTTTGTTCCCTCGATGCAAGGGAGACTGGCGGCCTCTTGACGTCACCGCGGCCTCTCGAGATGATGGATGCCGAGGGAGGGATGGCTGTAAATACCTCAGCATTTCATTCTGCTCGGTACAGGGAGGACATTTCTGGGCTCTCGTGCAACCGTTCCCGTCCCTTGTTGATACCGAGGGCCTGTCAACTTGGCGAAAAAGCTTGGCATGCACTCTTGGCTCGAGCTACGAAATGCTTGTTTCCGTATCCCGCAGTGCATGGACCCTCCCGTTTCTTGGCCGAGGACCAGGCCGGGTTACCCAATTTGATTTCGGGTGCGGCGTACACTTCTGATTTAAAGAGTTCTATGATTGTGTTCCAGGTACCATAGCCAGTCGCGATCTCTCTTCTCTCGTCTAATCTCTCAGCCCTGGACAATGCATCACCCTCGCAATAAGCACGGCCACCGCTGTCTCAACGCTCCTACTGTAGGGATCCCCATAATTGGTCGTCATACAGTCTCAAGAATTCCTCGATACACAGACAAGCATCGACGAGAGAAACAAGACTTGGTGGAAGAGGATGAAGAAATCTTTCCGCACTTTTGGTACGTCCGAGACGTCTGCCCGCTGGTTGCAGGCAAACGCATCTCCAAGCCAATTTCATGGGCCTTTCCACTAAACCTCATCTCTATCGTAGCATGATGTGCGAAAAGGAGTTTACTCCCCACCATCATCTGTCTCTGTACTGTTCTGAAAGGTCGGTCGCAGTCTTGAAACTCTTGACAGCGTACCTAGTCAAGATGGTGCTGACAATAACCCGATCAGTTGTCGGGAGATTGACCAATCACCAACCTCGGCAGCTGTTACTCGTGCGAGCCATAAAGTTGTGAAAAATGTTCCTTTCTACTCCGCATCAACCCCTGCACCCAGAGACATCGTTCCACTGGCATCGCCGTCACGGACTACGATAGGGCCCCCAAGCTCTGCGTCAAGCCCGTTGGCGACTGGCTCTGAAGGAAGCACATCAGCTGCAACAGGTCGCCAATCCGTTTCAGCTGTCTTTGACTTCTCTCTGGGAGCAGCCCTCATCTTCCAGGCACAGAGGGTGGAGTGATAAATGCCGCTCCAACGAGACAGCGGTCTGGCCTTCAAAGCGCCCGCTGCGCCCGCGACCCTCGGGGAATTTGCTACCGAGAGATTAAGGTCTGTGTCCCTGGACAAGGGGTCAAATAAAGCTTAGCCAGGGCTCACACGACCTCGAGTCGCGCCCGTTGGAGCAGACAGACAAGACAAGACTCGGTTGGCTGCATCCCGACTGGACCTCTCGTACATGCATCTACTTCTTTACACAGCCACTAGCCGATCCCACTCCGCATCAGGGAATAAGAAAAAACAGGTCTGATACGACGCTAAGTGGGTGGTGTCCACTGAGTGCGTGGAAGAAGCCGAGCCCTGGAGAATTTACCGAGATAGTGGAGTGCACACAAGCGAGATCAGAGACAAGGTTCTTCCGTAAACTAGAAAGCTTGATTCTTTGCTGCAAGTTAGTTAACAAGATACATCACCACAAGCCATTGAACCACCCAACACAAAAAAGCCCAAAGGGTCTTCTCCCGCGCCATCCGTGAGGAGAGATACATGGTCGATTGTACTCGATACCTATCGTCGTGCGTGTTCCGCACTGGCTCAGAACCCGTAGCGACGCGGTGATGGTGTACTGTAAAGCCAAAGAAATCGCTCATGCGAAAGATCGCTTATGTCCCATGTCAGAACGAGGGAGTTTGCTAATATGACAGACAATCCTAGCCGCGATGACACATGCAAGAGTTGAATCATATTGAAAGAACGTGTCGGCTTCTCACCGCCACGTACCAAACCCAGATAATGCAGCTAAAGCCATGACTTGCTTCCATAAATCTGTGAGATGCTTATAATCCTGCCTCGTGCGGCTCTCGTCGTCCAACAACACTCGGAGCTCATCACGCCAAAATGGCCGAGAGCCACGAAAAGTCGACAACCCTTGAGAGAACACCAGTTACTGTATCCGTCATTTTGGTCATTGTTTTTGCACTCATCATCGGCGCTTTGACGTACGCTGCCAGACGAGGCTCGCTCCTTGGAATCATTCGGAGGGGAACCCATCATCCCGTGAATGTCACCGCCACCACCACGACCCCCATTGAGAATACCACGAGCGGCCTGGGCAGAAACACTGCGCAGCATATTCCGTTAGTCGTCTTTCGTGCAGGACCGAGTCATTCGGTCCATCCCCATACGTCCAGGACGGAGGAGAAGTCGTCTGGACTTGGACCGGGCGACGGCGTTATACAGGTTCCAAAAGAAGTCCTTGTCCGACACTCGAAACCCACTCGGAGTCTCCCAAGGCAGTCAGAGCTAAGCCGCGGTCGCCAGTCTGAATGCCCAGTCTGCACCGAGGAACTTGTTGATGGTGTTTTGCTGCGCCTGTTGCCCTGCGGACACATGTTCCATCCAGCGTGCATTGACCCCTGGCTCGAATGGCGCGCTCGTACCTGTCCGATATGGTAAGCTCTGTGGATCTCATTACTGTTCACCAAGTTGTGAGGGAGAATCACGTTACTGGCGTTTTTGGCTTACGATCTTGATCATCAAGTCGCGCTGGTTTTCGATTACAGCTTGGCCCGGCACCCACCACGCGAAGCACGAGTGCAGCGAGGGCATGACGGCTGTTGACGTTGTGCTGTTTGTCCAACACGCGGATGCTAGACTTCATGGTAGACTTGAAGCTAGACTTGAAATGATGGATGTTGGTGGCACGCTCAATCTGATCTATCAATGTATGGGCCTGTGATGCCCAACTTTTCTCTTTGCCCTGCCTGTACTGGCGCTTGGGCTTCCTCCTTTCTATCTATCTCCAATCGACGCATCCGCATCGACCACAAGGATTCCGGTAATCACTCATAGATAATAAGATAAAATGAACCTTATGTGATAGGTAGGCCATGACATATATAAAAATACTAAACATCGGGCGCTGCTGGTCCTCATGATTACCCTCAGACTCTACTACCACTTGTGCTAGCTCCCATCGCCCTCCCGTCTGCGTTCAATTTATTTGCACCTCGACTCTTCTGCTTTCTTCTCCTCTCTTCTGCATTCTCCAATGCCTGAATTTGAAGAAAAGGGCGCCGCCGCTGTCTAAGCCAAGGTGCGATCGCGTTCACTGAGACGAGGATGAGGAAGACCTTCGACCCTCCCACCGACGGGAGCGGCGTCCTCGTAGCCGTTCTCGCTCAACAGAATCCTTGAGCATCCACAGAGCGAGCTCGAGAAATCGCGCTGGCCTATCTCTTGTCCCGCCCGTTACTTATCGCACTGTGTAAGCTGTGGTCCCTCTATGTTCCTCCTCTACGCCGAACAGATCTGGCGGATTCCAAGTTGTATACTCTTTCGGCTGTTGCTGTTGAGAAGCGACTCACTACCTCGGCCGTCGATGGTCTATCCAGCGACCAGCCCAAGACAAGGCAGGCACAATGTGGCAAAAACGCCCCTTCACCCGCCAAGACCCATTGGTTCGGCACCATCTTTCTGTACTTCTTTGCCAGTTTCGGAAGCATGTTTCTGGAAGAGCCTCCCGCAGTTGCTAACCTGGTACGTTGACTTGCTCAAGCTGATAATCCTGCCGAGTTTGCTGGCGTGCCCTGTTCTTAAGGCCCTCGCTATCGTTCTTCTCGCCGTCTTCCCGCCGTCTTCCTCATCCAAGCCGCCTTCAACATGTTTCGTAATTGGTCTACATCTCGCACATTGTCGTTCATCAAGGAGATGTTGCCTGACGAAGGCGATGTCATTCGCGATAGCCAGGTCGTCCACCTCAACGCCGCAGAGATTGTTCCAGGCGACGTCATCCAGGTCAAGGCTGGCAACAAGCTGCCTGCCGACATGCGTTTTGTAAGCGTCTCCTCCGACGTCAAGTGTGACCGTTCGGTCCTCACGGGCGAGTCCAAGCCTGTGGCTGGCATCGTTGACCACACGGACACCAACCATCTCGTCACGCAAAACTTCGGCCTCCAGGGCACGCGCTGTATCCTCGGTTTGTGCATCCGAATCGTGGTGGGAACTGGAGATAAGAACGTGTTCGGTCGTATCGCAAGTCTGACCATCGAGTCCAAGATTAAGATGACTACTCTCGTCAGGGAGTTGCTTTACTTTATCATCATATCATTGCTAGCGTCATAACTACCGTGATTGCCGTTATCTGCATCATTTGGTTCGTCCGGAATCTACTGTCTATCTGAGCACCTCAATTGCTAACTCAATCACCAGTTGTAGGGGCGCCTTCTTGGAAAAGGAACATCCCAACTTCATTAACGTTCCGATGTTTATTGTTAGCTGTGTCAGCGTGGCTATTGTATTCATCCCCAAAAGTCTACTCATCTCCATGACGGCTAGTCTCATAGTCACCGCAAATCAACAAAAAAGAACAAGATCCTCTATAGGTCCCTCAAGACTGTCGAGACACTTGGGTCTGTTTCGGTCGTCTGCTCCGACAAGACCTGTTACTACGGTCAGCTCTCCTGGGATCAAAAAGTTAAAACTACTACTCCAAGATAACGTGGACCTTTAGGGTAAGATGCCAGTTTCGGACTGTGTAATCGGTGGCTTGGACACGACGGTCGAAGACGCACAGGGGTAACTTAGCCAGCCCAAGGCCACCGCCCACCCTGGTAAGAACATAGCGACCGCTTCACCCACACCTATGCAAGCAGATGTGCTACATAATACCCAGCGATTGGCTCTAAGACGCTTCTTCCAGACCAAAGTATGCCTATTACATTTCGCCCACCACACAGGTGCAGTGGTGAGTATACACTACCTTACAGCATGCTTGTTCTCTACTCGTGAATCCTTGGTTATCCTCTATAGTGACCTTTTCATGTTAATACCTTTCTGTTTTAGGTTCTTGGTAAATAAAAACTTCACACCCCTTCGAGAATGGCCTCACACGACTAATCACTAGATACCGCTGACGCTTACCGTTTGGTTGTATTTTTCTTTCTCCACTGACAGTTGAAGGGCTGCTTCCATCGTCGCGCATCAAGAACCAACAATCCAACGATGTTTGCGTCTCTGCATTCAGTGCTTATGCTGAAGAATAATTTCAACATCAACTCCGAGCATCGAGCTTTCTGAACATGGATGTCATACTCACCTTGAGCTTCTAACAAGTCCAACGTCAAACCCAAAGCCACGGCGGAGGACCGAATGTCAGCATTCTCCCCACTCCCGGAATCCCTGACACAACTCTGTGTTTGCTAGGAGGACTGTTAACTTCAAACTTATTTCAAAGGTATAGGTTTCGACCAATATCCGAGTCTTGACAAGCTTCACTTCCCATAAGCTTGTCTTATCAAGGATCGAGCCAATGTTCACGGCTCGATAATCTGCTAACTATAGATTAGAATGTCTTTGCACAATGTCGGTTAATTTGGGTTTGGCAATTGTCCATGTTGAAAAAATGAAGGGAGCTCTCTCCTCCAGCGACTGTCTCGACTCTGAACGAAATGGCGAAGAATGGACACGCACCGCCATCTGCAAAAGCCCAATTGAACTGGACTAGGAAGGCTTGGCGATGAGAAGATCTGGATCATAATCAAGAGGCAGTGCCCATTCACCGATCAGGAACATGAATTTTGCGTCGATAGCGCAAAATTTGAGATTCCTTAAGCCGTCGCTGACTTAGTGGTTAATTCCGGCCGGCAAAGATCTGGTACCATCTCAGACATGTATAAGGAACGAATACGTGCTCCGTATTGTAGCAAATTACGAGGATATCAGAGGAAAGCTTTCCATTTGGTCTGGATGAAAGATGCCTAAGGAGGTAAATCACGACAGGACTCAAAACAAGAAAGCTAACTTCTCCATTACACTTAGTTCCAGAACATAATAATGACCGCAGGTAGTTGGATAGTAGAATAGGTATCCCAAGCCGTTACATCACCTTGTAATCGAATGAAGGTGCGATGCCCATCAAGAACATGGTTTCTAGAGCGCATGACTCCAGAAGCGCGTTCAACCTGAGGATGAAATGAAAGTTACATCAGGAATTGCCCAATGATAAAGCTCAAGGTAGGTACCATCTCGCCATGTGCAGCACTTTCTCACGTATAAACGAATCTTCGTCGTATAACCCCGTGTGACCCTGACTCACCAACATGGTACTGCACAGTTCCCATCCTCGTCCCATCCTGGTCTACATCGTGCAATACTTCAATCCTGACGGGGACAGGCTCAATCAGCTCGCCACTATATGCAGCACCCTTGAGAAGCTTCAGTGTATCGTGGTCAGCCCCTGCCAACAGTGCCACAAGGCCGATATTGCGTGAGATGGGTACTCGGAAGAGCAAGGCAACAACACAAACCGCCAGGATAGTCATAGCGGGTTGAATGCCAACGATAAGATACAACCACGGAGTGTGCTGCATTGTAGGTGTCGACACTCTGATAAACTCGGTTGCGTTGTATGTCTCGTTGAACCAGCGTTCGTGTCTTTGTGCCATCCACAAAGGGCCGCCCAACTGCACGGGTACATATCCCTCGGCAGCCGCAATCAGAGAGTGGTAAGCCATGGCCATGGTATATGTGTGAGTTGCAACCCGCCATTGAGATTGGTTTCGTATGGTTGCGAACTCGCCCAAGTAATCAGAGATGCTCGTGATTAAATGGCCTGACATAGAAAGCTGAGAATTGTCGTATATCTGATACATGAACTCCAAAGGCTTGGGGTCGCAAACACCCTCGACCAACTCCATAGAGCTTCGAGTGATCTTCCATTTTGCCGAACATCTATGTCTCTTGACGTCGAACCTCATGGCTCGAGTGCGAACGAATTTGATGGCATTTTCGTAAGGAACGTCACCGCGTGGCTCGGGATCCTGGCTGGCATCCATGGTCCCCACAAGAGCCCACGAGCCGTTGTACTCGCGGGGATCGTTGGAGCTGGCAGTGTGTTGGGTTATGATTACAAAAAGCAAGCCGCCGTTGTATAGACTGAATCTGTCAGAGTGACAGATGTCGTATGTCTGGTTCCAGTATGCCTCGTCTCCCACTGTGGCATTGTATCTGGCCAGGGTCCCTCGCACATCAGTTGCGTTGACAAAATAAGCCGCACCTTTGTCGAGACCCTTCTGGAGATCAAGGACACGTTGAGGCAGCGGCGCATCAATTGCGGCAGCCGATGTATTGGAAATCAGAATCGAACTGAAGCCATATGGCCTTGGTCTGTCTTCAAGGTCTATTGGAAACGCGACGTCGTCAGAGGCCGCAGCCAAGAAAGGGGTTGTCGCGTTGGCCATGACGGCGTTGATCTTGCCCCCAGTTTTTCCACCCATCCGTCTGGTCTCGAATCCATTACTTTGGAGACCTGGGGGGGCCGTGGGGCCGTATACACCAACCGATTCCGAACCGTCAGAGTAAGAAACGCCTCCGATGAACTGCTTGTATCCAACGCCCAATGCAAGGGGTAAGATCTTCAGAGTTACGAGGATGAGCCTCCAGGTCAAGCCGAGACGGCTTGCTACCGGAGACAAACGGAGGATGCCTTCGATATTCTGCAACGTGAATTGCCCATACTGTGCTTCGATCAGGATCAGGCCATACGGCAACACGCGTTGTAGGCATAAAGTCTGCACCGAAATCGAAAGGCCGATAATGACAATTTGACGGCCAAAACCCAAAGAGGCGGCATAGGGGTATTGGGGGTTGAGGACCCCGACAGCAATTGCGAAGGAGCAGACCGAAACAACAGCGGCCAATAGGTCGAAGTAGCTAATGATTCTTGTCGTTCTCTGAATTGGTTTCCCCAAGCCCGGTGTGGATAAGGTCTCAATCGAAATCGATTGAGCCACCGCAGCCTTATCTGATCTGGAAAATATGCGCGTGTAGTGGGACATGGTGATCTCATTACTGAAGTTTTTAAAAGAAAGAGAAGCATCCGCACACAGCAGCTGCAGTAAAGCACTTTATAAACTAGGCATCATTTGTGGCAACCACTTGGTTTCAGCCGCACGAGGCCAAGAACCAAGACCTCGTAACCCAGCAGCACACAATTACCTCTAGCAAGTGAGATAACGAGCTCTAGGCCTCTTTACCCCTCAATAGATCCAGCTCGAGTCACGAGGTCGGTGAGTACTTGGCCGAGCAATCAGACTCGAGGGATTGTTCACTCTCTGTGGGGGCTATAAGCAGTCAGACTTCAGCTGTCTACCGTCGGCCCCAGCCTACTTGACCAGAGTGTGGTGCTCAAGTTCTATACCAACGAATCCAAAGCACAATGACGTGTCGAGCACCAATTTCTGATTCGTGGGAGAAATCACATCCGCTCATCCATCAGGTAACTGAGGGTATCAAGTGGCTGTACTATTTGGCAGCAGTTGTGAACTCCTCAAGAAGCTCAAACAGTACCTGGGGCATCGGTGGCGAATGATGCTTACGAATAATATAAATTGAACCATAGAGCGTTTGCTACATCCGGGTGGCGGTTTAGTTGCAGAAGAAGGGTACACGGTCGATTTGTAAAACGCCCGTCAGTGACTTTAGAGGCCGAATATCAATATTGGCTAGAATGTGCTGGAGGGGCTGTCAGACCTGTACTGTAACGTGTCCTCATGTAACGATAGCGGCATGATCCTCGTATTCAAACAATAATGTGAATGTTTGGTGTATCACAAGGCTTTGAAAGATAACCGATGATTGGTTCATCAACATCGTTGCGTAGCGATTAAAAAGGTCGCAAGCCGCCAAAGCTGCCCAACTATGAACATCCAATAACGAACCGTGATTAAAGATCCGGCTCGGCAATCAACAAGCCGAAAGCTACAGTAGCAGTGCATCTTGAAGGATCCGATTCCTTGGTAGTGTTATTTATACTTTGCTCGGTCTACCAAGCTACTGAGGTTGATAAAGGATCCGAACCACGTCATAAATGATAGCGCACATCATTACAGATTAATATAAATCCTTTTTACTGACTCAATCCCGCTTTTCCTCTTGCCATCGCTGTGAGCTATCCACGAGTCCAGTACCAAAGCCTGATATTCACCTCGCAAGGACTAGTGAGAGAAACACATCTTGATTACTGACGAGTTGAGCCTATCCGAACTAAATAATCACATGCCTACATATAGTTTTACATATAAAAGCATCTTAAGGTTCGTGGTGCAAGACTGCCGACATTCACATGCGAGCCTCCCATCCAGGTATCTCATCCGTCAGAAGAGAAGCGTCATTTACTTTTCAGATTGATTTCATTCCAACAGGGCCGAAAGATTTAATAATGCAGCTTGTTAGTAAATTCGACGAGCTTGGTGCTGTGGTGGTTCTTCAAGTCGTGGGCCACCCTCCAGCACCACAATTCTGATAGAAACGCTTGGTAGCTTCTCATGTGTGGTCAATCGCAGAAAAAGGTTGAGGGCTAAAGTCTAGAAGAGATTAAAATCAGATAATAAGTTGAATTTGACCCAATGGGCAAAAGAGAGCAAACCTCCAAAATGAGGTGAAAATTTTCACGTCTTTGTACAGTCTGTTATAAAGCACACAAGATACAGAACCTTGCGGACATTGCTTCCCACACTTATAAGTGGGAATAGTTAGTAAGGCCCTTGTATGATAAGACAGTCCACCCTGGAGATAGATTATGAGGATAAAGTATAATGATCTAAAGGATGTGGTAGTATCCCACTGGTTGACCTCGGGATGAAGGGTAGTGGTTCAGGGTAGGCATCTGTCTTTGATTCCACGCAGCCACCGGGCCTTAGGGTCACGGATTATAGATAGAGGCTACTCATCTAGACGGATTTAACTGTATCGCCTTTCGTGACTTGAATGTGTTGAACCTTTAGTTCTGAGCTTGCCAACTGGTATCAGCCAAGGTGGGTTGCATGTGGTTTAGTCAACTCGTCGTGTCACCTCCGATTAGATAAGAAACACTAACATGTTTTCTTTTTCTGTAAAACCCTTCTTCTAAGTAAACATAGGGATTGCCAACTAGCCGCTAGAGAAACGACCAGGCTTGTAAGGGCTTGCCCCTTGGAGACTGCTGCTTGCCCGGCGAATTATCTAACAACTTGAAGAACGATGGGGGCTAGCTCGATTAGGGCTGGAGAAAGAAGCCAAGTCAAAAGATACGGGGAATGTCCTCAGCAATAAGCGATTTGAGAGGCAGGGTCCAATGCTCGACAGTCTTAGCTGACCTTCGCGCGAGGTGCTATAAACCTGTCAGCTGGATGGAGAGCGTCTACCTACTGACGACTTTCTCGATCTCGAAGGCATTCGAAGCAACCGGTGACGCAAGGATATAATCATGATCTCGGGAAACTGGCTCTGCAGTTGATGTGTAGAAGAAATCAAGCTGCGTCTCGATGGTGTGGATTGCTGAAAGCATGCACAAGCCTACGCCGTTGGTGATGAACCGTAGAATGTTTATATAAGTAACCTTAATCGTACTGACATCGGCAATCCTAATGCAGACATCTTGAACGGAGGCCATTGAACTCAACCGCGCCTGAAGAGTGGTTGAGTTTGTTAGATAAAGTCTTCATCAATAGGTCTCGCCAGCTTGTCTAACACTCGGGAACCTCTCAGTTAAACGTTTAATTACCCATATATCCTCAAATTAGCGAGGTTCTTCTTCTTCAGGCGGCCCATACGTGGCGATGCGTCCGGTGACCAGGAATAGTAGAAGATGATAGAGGGCTCGTTGAGCTTCTCGAAGAGAAGCCAGTTGGTAACATTGGTATGACAAAGGGGCTAATCGAAGCACGCAACCGAATGCCGACTTAGTGGCCCAGAAGCAACGTGACGACACTCATGGTCGACATGAATACTCCAAAAGACAAAGCTTTTCCTGAGAGTATCAATCAGCTCGAAAGAATAAGAAGACCTCTCTCGTTCGGCACGACCCTCTCTGCTCTACTGTAACTCTTATGGCTACCAGTCACGAGATCGGCCCTATAAAGAACAAGCACGATCTAGCTAGATGTTTTCACCCTGTACTTATTTTAAGTGTTTTATTTGTGTTGCAGGACGCCCCAAGTTGTCCGGTAATGTGTCTCATAGAGTTAGTGTGCGTGGCCAACCTTGCTCCCTACTATTCATAGGCGATAGCTTAAAAGTGGAAATTACGGGGAACCCGTCCGCAATGCCGAAGTTGTCGAAACCTCTCTTAGGTAGTCCGTTGGTCATAGAGTGTCTTTCTAAGATACTACACTAGCCTATACTCCACTATCAACTCGTAGAACGTCGAACGGCCACAAGGTCCAGAAGATGGTCCCTCTGTATCGTCTAGCGTGAGATGTGGCGCACCGTGATCAAGCTCATTGCGTTAACTAAAAGAGTAGTGTCGTTCTTGGTCAGCTCGTGAGCCACGAAGCTTTCAGGCCAGATCTTACCCAAAGGTGTTTTGTAAATGCGTTCCAAGGTCCGCTCGAAGGACATAGTTTCACCTGTCTAGATTTCGCGAGGACCTTGCGAGTAGAGCAGAGCTCCAGGTAATTCCCTCCATATTCGTCCATTCCATAAACGAAAAAGCAAAAGATGAATGGCCGGTCTTGGCCTCTGGGTACCGTTCGAAGAACGTTTGAAGTTCTGGAATAGTTGAAGTAACGCTATACTTTTTAGACCACCGCACACCACATAATGGCTCAATATTCTTGGGTCATTGACGGCATACGTCATGAAATAAGGTCTAAAGGAGGTCCTCCTGCGATGCCTGCCTTAGTGTCCCGGAACTCCAGGAGTAATAACAGCCAACAGCAGGTCGTTTCGGATATGAACAAGTTCATAATCCCGCTTCAGTTGCTTCAGCTTTGGCAATGCACCTCATCAATGTCAATATCCTAGATCCTGGTTGTTTGGAAATCCAGACAAAGTCACTTCCTTTCCTGAGCCACGTACGGAACTTGGCCGGTTCGTAAACAGCGTCTTAGTTCCCAAAGACCCATTGAAACGTGTCTTGGTGGGCTTGGGGTAGGGAGCTGTGTCTAGCCGGTCTATTCTTAACGCTCAAGCTTCTGAGAATGGTCTGCCAAGCGAGTACATCTTTTCTTTTACAGTTAATTGTGGCTGTCACATTGTTCTCTCCAGATGTGCCATTTTGTCAGGCACTTTGAGTGTGAGCCGCGAAAAAGTCCATTTTCGTGATACAGACAGGCATCAGCAATATCAGCCAGCTTCTGCAAATATTTTGCTCCAAGGGCCTCATTCTCCTTGGCCTGGTTTTACACGTCTCCCTTGGGGGTGTTGTGGCATTTGTTATTACCGCTAGCATTCGGTGAAAGATAAAGCTGATTAAACAAGGCCCATACCTCAAAAGCGCCGATATTGCGAGATTGAGTGCCTCCTTCTCACATCCAATCTCCTTTCCAATACCACGATGGCGTCGGCGTTCCAAAAAGTCCTCAACACCATCTTGAAGCTTTTTTGTCCGCCTCGTCCTTTCGCCTGAAGTCATGGAATCACTTGTAGAAGCCCGTAGCAGTTCAGATTGCGCAATTACGACAAGCCTTTGATAGTCTGGGTAACTTCCGATGACTCAACGGCTACTTTGTCACTTGAATTTAAGCGGTTAAGGTCATGTCTCAGCATCCCAAACTAGCTATGAACCATGTCAAGCGTCGTAATGCCCGTGCCGGTGTCATCTGGCTATCAATAGAACCTCTTGCCGTAGATATCAGGGAGATCGCGAAGCCGAAAAGCTAGACGATAGTGACCACGAGGCCAAGAGCTGTAAGTGGATCATTCAGGTTCAAGCATCAGCCGCTGAAGGCACCCCGGCCCTTGTACTGCGACGTTTTTGTCTCCCGGCGGGCCTTTATAAGGCTTGGTGATCAGCTGTGCTCGATGCTTGACAAAAGTCAGAAAAAAGAACAGATTGCGAAGACACGATGAAGAGAACTGGAGACAAGGCGGTCTATGGTCTCCTCACGAAATACCATTGTAAGCACTCGAACGGCTTGTGCCCTTTAACATCGGGCATCGATCGATTGGTAAGACTTGGCAACATCACCATCGTACGGGCCACTGCACCACAAGGCAAAAGTGCGAGCCCTTGCGCTATAACCAGTATAGACATGGCTTATGTGATGCAGTACAGCCATAATGTTAGTGCCTGATACATCCAGCCTCGTACTCTCACTGACTCAAACTGCCCAAACGCCTGGTGGCAAGATTAGTCAGTGCATAGGGTTGTCCAAGAGACATAGGTGGTCTCAAAAGCCGGCAAAAGAGGGTAGGATGAAACTGTTGCGACGAGATCCTTCACGTTGTTCAGACAGATGACGGTATGGCCCTTCACGTGCTTCCAGTAATTGACTCCCGGCAGGATCTTGCAATCAACTATAAGCTTCGTGATAAAGCCGAAAAGGACCCAGAAAGCACCCAGTCTATCTTCGGTAAGAGAGAGGCTATCAAGCTTTTGAGGTAGTATCCAAACGTGGACAAATGGGTCCGTCAGGCTGGTTTCAAAGGTCAAGCTCCAGGAACATGCCTGATGCTCTCTCATTTACACTGACATGGATCTACTTTGCTCGAGGGACGAATTGATTGAGAGAGTCTAAACCCCATCTGGAAGCCGATAGAGCCGCTCGGCCAATCGGATGCCGAGGTTTATCTCCACGTGATGCTAGGCAAGATTACATCAGTCTTTTTTGGTGACTTTCCCTTTCTGGACTAGCTATCTTGGGGCGGATTTTCCCGCCAACGATACCACTTTGAGCAAAACAACAACAGCTTCAGGATACTTACCTATCTAATACGTGTGCCACACTTATCACGACACAAAATTCCGAGAACCACGATACTTGAATGGCTGCAAACAGTATCCAGCAGTAACCCTCACGACACTGATATCTGTCGTCCACGGAAGCGCCAGCGGCACCTACACCCCGTCACTCCGGATCCTTCGGAAGGCCACTGCAGCGACGAGGCTGTTGAACATCACGACCCCATTGTCCTGTCTGCTTCTAGAGGCTCTGATGACATGAGAAAGCGTCCGATGGTGGATGACCCCGATGATGAAGGTGCACAGGAAAAGATACCCACCGGGAAACGTGTCAGGCCTGTTCGATCTGAGTCCAGCTACTCGTTGTGATCCCATCTTTCCTTCCAATCATCAAAGCAGTCCGGCCAAACCTCACCGCGAAAACATACAATCTAGCCCCTGACAGGGAGGATGATACACATCCCTTATTCTTTTGATACCTCGAGAGAGGCCAAAGAACTGCCCATGATGAGATCCCACGATGTGATAGGTAGGTCGGTGTTTTTTTGCTTGACGCTCATGCTGCGGTTCGCCTAACAGATTCTGCAAAACTAGCGGAGATATGAACAACAATTTTTCAAAGCGGTGAGGTAACCAAGGTTGTTTCATTAGCTGGTCTATTCCCTGACGCAAGCAGGAAAAGGATCAGGAAAAGTCTCGGCTGCCAACCATAACGTTACAGATATGACTGAAGCTCCTGGAGGCCACTGCGGCGCAAGGCTGACACAGCGGTAGCTTGGTCTAGGGTAACTCTAACTGGCGTCCTATTTTCACCACACCTTACTTGTCAATGGTGTTTCAAGTGATAAGAAACCCGCATGAGTAAGGCTCAAGTTGAGAAGCAGGAATTGGAATAGGTTTCAGCTGATTATTCGGGGATATTAGAAAGAGCTGATCTTCCAGGTTGAAACTCATGAAACTAAGCGGTATGTGTAACATTTGTCGTCACCCAAGGCCCAATTCTGATTTAGTCGGCACAGCCGCTGGCATTTGAAATAGCATAAAGAGCTTAGAGTCAGATAGAGAAAGTAATCCAGAAGGAACACATAGCTACTATCGATGTCGTCAGGTCTAATGTCGTTGTGTTGCTTGTTTCTGGGAGGTCCCAGACTTTGGCGCGTTCACTGGGTTAAATGCTGAACAATCTTTTATAGGGACTGAAAAGTATTTGAAAGCCTAGCCTTGTTTTCCACCTATCCGAGCTCAATACAGGCCAGGAACCCAAGTCCGGATGTTTTGTCAGTCGTGCAAAGACTGTCTAGAAAGAAGATGCGTTGTTCATATCATCGATCGATGGACGCGTTGGTCGCCAGTCGCGATAGCGGCTACCTTAGGCGGCGCTAGTCCTCGTATCATTCCGTTAGTCGCCCGGGACCATGTCTAGTCTGCACCATGATTGTGACACCTCGGCCCGAGTATCTCCAGTCGTCACATCGAAAGCCATCCTGGGAAGAGTAACGAAATGCAATACTTTTCTTTCTTTCATATTTACCATCATTTATTTTGTATTGCGGCACACGTCCATTTGGTGCAGTCCTGAGATTCGTCGGCAATAAAGACTGAGATTAAGATGAGCCTCTCGCTCCTGAATCAGTAAGGTGCTAGAGAAATAGATAAACTCGGTTTCGTATAAACTGCACTAGGTAGAGTCCGTACTTGTGTCCTTAGTCTCGGCAAGCTGTACCGAACTTGGCAGTGTCTTTTGAATAAGTGCCTGGTGTAGTCGTATTTCCAACAGTTCCAGACCAGCCCCCTGTTAAACTTTACGACAACCCTGCAAAACTGTTGGAACTAGTCTGCACATGATATCAACTACCTGCAGCTGCCAATGAAACAGCATGTGCCCCGCAGATGCCGTCGAGTGACATCTTGGTCCGAGGCACATTGGCCAATGGTCTCATCACAGTGCGGTTGTTGGTTGAGCATTGTGTCCTTGGCTGATGTGCAAGTAACGCATAAAGTCCGTGCGACACAAGGATCTGAGCCAATCGCGGCCTCCTATTCCATTAAGCTTCGTCAAGTACTCCAGAGTGCTGGATCGCCGCCAGGGTCGCGGCAGAATCTGGCAGAGGAATGTATGCACTTCCGGTCGAATGATTACATTGATACTGCTAATAACAATGGCACTGGCCACTATGTTATACATGATCGCTGCATCGTTGTTGATTACATGCCGCCCTCCATCGCGCGACAACTTTTTAGTTCTTATCAGAGAGTGAAGACAATTCAAACCCCGTTTAGCAACACTTGTTAAACACACTATCCAGATCTCACTTCTCCTCAATATTACAGTTCACTCAACAATCAACACTATAATCTTGCGCCGGCCATGTTACGATAGAGTTACATTGTGCTACTTATGATACAGACATTGCTCGTTTGTGCATTTATCACTGCATGGTGCGTCAATCACGGTGTGTGTATCACAGTGCGGCTCATAGTCCCTACGGAGGAGTCAGCCAACAATATCCTTGGACCCAAACTAGGTGTCATAAAGAGAGTGCGTCGCCCATTACCAACCAACACCTCGTATTTCACATTTTCTCGAATCCAAGCCGTCGACTGTATTTCTACCTCAGTTCTTTGCGGTCGCATTTTATCAAACTTTGAGTATTATCGCCTCTTGGCATGGCGCAGAGTCAGACGGCTCTTGATCTGCATCCCAGTGATGTTGCGCTAATAAACACAACGATGGAGCACCCCTGCCTCAAGTCGCCTCACTCGAACGCACCCTTCTCAAAACTGGATGTCGAGACAATGCGAGTTCCGCCAAGTCCCTCAACAGGGTCCGACGCTTTCGAATCAGTCATCGAGGACACGATTGTCTGTGCGCCTTTTCATGCAAGTCTACCGTTCCAAATATCGAGTCAATAGTGTATTGATGGGTAAGATTAGCTATCACCGCACCACTTCGCACAGAACCACTCGACAGCACAAGACTGGCATCAACGCACCACACCTACACCCAAATCTATATCCTTCGACCAAGTCTTCCAGGATGGCAAAGCCCCAGTCAAGCAAGTTATCATCCAGTTCCCCAAAGAGAATGGATCGTGGTTCATTCTACGCTGCGACGAGCATGATCAGGATTTCATGTATCCTCCGTTCAGAGGTGCTGCAGTCCACCTGAAGGGTAAGAAGCATGGTTGGCTACGGAGTCCCTCTGACGCAGTTATCGTCGAGCACTTTGGGATTGAAGTTTTGAACTGCAACCCTGAACTAGCCGAGAAGAATAATTCTGCTGTTTCTGCGCCCGGTCGAGGGAGTAGGAAGCGTTCAATTGCTAGTATCGCGGATAGAACGCCCAGACGACAAACTTCGGAATTAGACAAGAGGCCAAAGTTTACTGCCAAGGAAAGCAGCTTCGACGGTTCCAAGCGGCAACCAAAGCAGAGAAGACACAAGGGACTCCCCAGGCCGATTCCAGGCCGAATCTATCTCGCATACTGGGAAACGACGAAGGATTGGCTACCCGCGCTTCTTCTGCCTCATATCAGCATGGAAGAATTCGGGGTGCCAAGTACTCTCGAGAGCCTTGGCTTGATAGCTGACATACCCGAGTGCTACGAGTATGATGCAGAAACCAAAGACCTCAAGTGGAAGAAAGGATATGAACATGACGGTATTCATGTCACGGAGCGGGAATTCCCAGTGGCATACTTTGACGGGAACGAGCCCTCTGCTGGTTGGGTAAGGGCTCGAGATTTGCAGGAACTTGATGTTTTTGATGCCTCGCCTCGCCTGGTGCCGAACTTGAAGTTTGCTCAGAAATACCTCCAAAGGCGTCTGCAAACAGAAGCCTACACGGCGAGCGAGAGCTGCACGGCTTTATCAGACAGTGAGTCTACTTGTCAAGTCCTGCCAAAGACATCTGCTAACCCGAGCATCCAGCCGAGTCATATTCCGAGACAAGGTCTTCATCTCGCGTTGCGACTGTTTGCAATACTGTCCTATCCGCCTCGGATGACATGGGCCCATCAACGGAGGAGCTCGCTACAGGACCAACCTCTCAAGCAGCGGAAGCCACTCTATCTCCAAGCCTAGAATCAGAAACATCCAAAGCAGCTTCCCAACTGGACCACGTCAATCAAAATTCACGTGGAAACGGCTTCCGGTCTCGTTCTGGGAGCATCTCAGATACAGAGACAACGAGCAGGCTCGACACTCGATCGCAAACAATCGACCCGGAACTAAACGTCCGGACGACAATGGGAGACGAAGAAACAGAGACTCGATGCTGCGCCGCCCAAAGCAGATGTCCTTCTGCGTCTTCCTTGGTGGCCATGGATCAACCCGTTGAGGAATCAATCGCTCAAGAAGGGGAAACCTCTGTGTCCCCAGGTTTGCCATCAGAAGTTGTCTCGCCAGTTCCTCAGTGGGAAGCCGTCAATCGAAGTCGTCACGAGAGTGCTGCTGGGCCAGAGCTCGAGAGCTCAGCAAACGCAGCGCAAGTTACCAGGTCTGACATCATCTCACGAAGGGTCGAACCTGACGTGATATCTATCTCGAGCTCAGAAGCCGACATGTCTGATCAAGGCCAGCCGCGTGACCTGTCAACTACCCACGACGCGATGCAGATTGACAGTGGTGATCTATTCAGTGTCGACGGCAGACATACAACGCAAAGGAACGACCATTCTCAAACACCGCCACATGTATATCAAGATCATGTACAGCGCGCTTCATTCCCTGAGCCTGAGTTGGCGAGCACAACAAGCCCGGAACAACCTCAGAGTTTCCGCAGTCCCACGCAACTCTTCGAACCTATCGTTTCAACTACAAGCATGGAAAACGAGTTGTCCCACAGGATTCTTCCAGTTATGGCGATCCAGGCTCTCAACCAAATCGCACAAGATGGCACATATTCGTCAACGAGTAATGGATTAGCTTGTACAAACAGCACTCAACTTCCCTCATACCCTTTACACATCCATCCATGCCAGATTCCACGCGCCTTGTCCTATGCTATGGCAGCCGACCTCCTCAGCCTCAAAACAAAGTCAATCGACATTAGATTTCCACAAGCAATACAAGGGCTGGAAACAACGCAACCTCGACTGCCCCCAGCACGCCCTCCAACTGCACAACGGTATGGCGGAGATCTAGTTCCCCCAGTTGCTGTGACACCACAGACACAAGCACTGAAGCCTCGGCCTCGCCAAGGTCCATCTCCACTTGCGAATACTGCAATTGGAACAACCCACTTGACAACACTTTACTCACCAAGACCAATATCTCGGCCCGACAGACTGCCGTGCTGGGATCTCCGGTCATCCAAGATCCAAATACAAATTGGTGAGCCACGGTTCGGCAAGTCGCCGCACGACGTTCCGCCATGTTTCCTCAAGCGCCTGCGAAAGTTGATGGGAAGTGAGGATGAACATCCCCTAATATCTCCATTTCTTGCACATGGACTTTACATTTGCCCTTGGTGTCGTAAGAAGTACAATCACGCGGTGAAATTTACGGATCATCTAGTCTTGGTTCACAGGACGTCTCCGGACCCGACACAAGGGTTCATCGTGTCAAGGTCCGAGCTTAGTACTGGGGGTGATACTGATGTAATCGATTTAACCTCTGAGCCATAGAAAAACATCTTTGAATTTGAAGATATTCTCTCTTTCTTCGTTCGTAGGAATAGTTAGATACGCGATCACGGTAAGCCTAAACGATCTGGAAGAACAATACAATCTCCCTGATACATAGGCCGATGTAGATTCTGACACAGGGAGGCTTTTTGTGAACCATATATCGCTGGACCCGGAAAGTACTTACTGAATGTTTCCAACGGACTGTCAATTGGCTCAAGCTCCCCTAGAGACATCTGTTTCAGCTTATTGTTGAAGTGTTGGGCAACACAGGCCAAGATGGCTTTGCCATGGACTTACTCACTGGCAGGCCAAGTCCTCGAATGAGCATCTCCGGGGATGCATAAACTCAGGTCAAACGGCGCTCACTCTCTTCCACACAGAACTTGCTTGAGTTTAAGACTGCTGGCTGTAGGAATGACAAACACAGAAGCCTTGGCTGGCTGTAGACAAACCTCAGCTTGACTGCACTCCTCCGACAAACCGGTTTGACGACTTGCTAGGTCCTTTGCGCCTTGGCCGTGCTGCTTGCGCAACTTCTGAAAGGTTGAAGCCAACACGGCATTAAGCTTGGGCCAGATAGCATTTAGCCGCTTAAAGGGAGCCGGTGTTGCGTATGGGGAAGTGTGATTGGCTTTGCAAGCGATGCAACAACACGCTGTCGGTCCAGGAGTGTAGAGAGACGGCATCGATGATGGCAGAACTGGGGACGCAGGACTTGGCTCCGTTGCAATAATGCTCGGCTTGCGTTGGGCTGTGACATTTTCCTTCAACCTAACCATGCTCGCCTCGGGCTGTTGACAGGTATTCGGCAGTTTGCTTTGCCCATTTTCGTTCTCGTTCTCGGTCTTCTTGGCCTTCTGTTGAACGCTGGCCTTGTCATCTCCGGCGTCACACTCTGCCATACTCCCTGTTGTACTTGTGGCTGCCTCAGTGCTTTCCTTGCACGTTCCCTTCCCCAGTGATGCATCCGACGCATCCGACGCATTCGACTGTTTTGACGATGCCTTCTTGGCCTTCTTCTTCTTCTTCTTCTTTTTCTTCTTCACAGTCTTGACATGGTCCTGCTCTGACGATGATGAGTACCCTCGGCCCAATACTTGTCCAGCCTCCATGGCCATGTTTATCAATAATTGAGACTGAGATTGGTTGTTCACCGCGCCACGTCTCATTGCCTTCCCCAGTGCTGGCTTGGTAATACATTGGCCGGCACATGAGGAAGTATTTGCTTTCGTTGTCTCGGCAGGTGTCTGCTGTTGGTTTTCAGATTCTCTCGTGCCCTTCTCTCCTTGAGATATCGGCGCTGATGCACTAGCAGGCACCTCCGTGCTTTCTCCGTTTTCTTTAGAATTCTTAGGTTTCGTGGCCGGCGTTTCCCTATTATTCGTATCTTTGCCCTTTCCACCATTCTGGGACAAGGCGCCGCTATTTTCAACAGCCATGTCCGTTTGCTGATGGGCGACTTCTGGCATCTCGCGCTCTGGTGGGCTCTGCTCCAGTCATCAGAGATACTGCAAATATAGGGAGGAGCATACGCTGCAGATATCTTGGCCGCGTAACAACGTACTTGTGACGACACAGTTACCAGTGCTGCACTAGCTGAGCCTTTTTGAGGCAATATCGCGTGGTAGATCCCTTCTTCTTCTGAGTCGCTCGACAACGAGTGTAGCAGATCTTCAATATCCTGAACTTGTGGTGTTCTCTTTCGACGCTGCCATGGCGTCCTTGTTATGGTTACCTTGGCAAATTCATCTATCCATTTGTGGACCTCATCGACCGGCCAAAACTGGTACCTAAAGTCCTCGGCACCCTTGACCATTGGGTGAATGACCTCGATCCGCGACACAGTACGGCCCCCGATGATGCCCGTCAGGATTGGCAGTTCGACTAGTTGCATGTTTGTTCCTCCTCCCGGGTTGAGACGTTGTGGAGGCGGTGGACAAAGGACGGTAACGATATCGTCGGCGGTAATGAACCATGCGAAAAGAGCTGATGCACCTCTCATGTATTTGGTTCGACTCTTTTTTCCTTTTCCAATTCCGAGGCACTGTGGATCGCAGCCTTTCAGTAGAGGCCCCATCGCCATCGACAATGTCCGCATGCCTCTCCGATGCGCCCACTTCTTAACCACGTCAAGGAAAATACCCGTCCACATGACCTGCTGGTTTCGAGTCCATGACGAGACAAACTGCTGGTTGATTTGAGATACTTGCTGAGGCGTCAAGAACCGGAGGAGGAACTTTGCTACTGCGATGACATCCGGGGCATCGGGACGTGAAGGCGATAGACTTGTCGCGTTGGACGCTGCAAGTGCGGATGAATCGGACATGACTTGATAAGGGCCATAGATTGATGGGCGGGCTGATGCAGAGTCGGATGGGCTTTTGGAATGAATGGGTAGAGAAATCGCATTTACATTTGGTACTACTTTCAACCCAAACAATTTGTTATATCACGAGTTGAAGATGTCATGACTTGCGACATGGTGACGTCAAACTGGCCATGGGGTAACTCGGGTTGAACCTTGCTAAGTTGCTGGAGATGTGAGACTGGAGGCTGGCTGACATGCTCTAGTCTTGATTACTACGGTACATACAGTATGTCTTGGGCGTATTGGAAAGCTGGCTCCAGGACCGTTTCGGTGCCGAAAACACACAAGTAGGTACTTGGCCTTGTCAGCACCAGGTGCGGACTTGTCTTTTCCTTCACTGGTCTCTTTGTTCTCTTGGCCACCCGTAGTAATGGCACCGCTCATGCGGATGCCCTCAATGAGACCCGCAGGAGGAGTACAGGCAGTGTAAGTGCTCTCAGTCCTGTCACGGATATGCATTGACTGAGGCTCGGCGAATTGATCTGGATGCCGCTTCTAAGAGGATTCCTCATCAGCTCGTGCGGGGTAAATGCGAGGGTTGTTGTTGGCTTCTGTGATTGGTTTGGGCTTCCTTCAACCAAGACTCGCGACTGAAAGTCTCGACCACTCACAGCAAAATCTTTTTAAATACTATCCTAGTTATGCATAAAGATGAGAACAAAATAATTAGAGTGTGCATAGCTAAGGCCAGCGAAAGAAAAATCTCAACTAATAACAATATCGTTGGCTAATACATTTTCCGTGGTAACTGATACCCGTCTCGTTCCCCAGTAACTAACCCCTCGTATATAATGCTCACACCTACAGGACACCTGGTTGTACACATGCTCAGCTCAAGGCAGAAACCATGCAAGCCGCAGATCTCCTGTAAGTGCTAACCAATCAGCCTGCTTCTCGAACCTCGCCAAGATACTGTATGTTATGTCTGACTGGTCTCGCATATCGCCCCCAAGGCAGAAAATGAGATAAAATGTGGCGGGATTCCCCCTCAGAACACCCTCCTCTTTCGCATCCTGATCGATTACCATACGACTTATCGCGGTGGGAATCACGATACAATACAACAAGTAATCCTCTCGATAAGGAGTGAATTATCACCGTCTCGTCGTTTCGGAACTATTACTCACCACTTGGTATCTACGGACCAAGCCAACCCTCCCTCGACTGATTTCCGTAATCGCCCTGCGACTCAGCCCTAATCGAAAGGATCAACCGACCATGACGAAGACCACCGACACCCCGCAAATGAATCACATGGCGAGCCACAAGCTGACCCCTGTCCTCATGACTGGTAGTCTCTTGTTGGGACTACTGCTCGCCATCTGCCATCATTTCTACTACAAATTCCTGGACGAGAATATCGTCGAGAGCCAAGACCAGCAGGAGTGGTTTCTCCGTGTTGGCACCGGTATAGCATTTCTAGCAAGGGCCTTATTATCGGCGGCTGTGGGACTCGCATACTCGCAAATATTGTGGCGAACCCTGAGATCCAAATCTCTTACCATTCAGGGAGTCAACTCACTTTTCGGCGTTCTACACAATGCCTGGGACTTTACTACTTGGGAGCTGTGGACGGCTGCCCCAGCACTCTCCGTGGCGGCTATGATAGCTTGGTAGGATATCCCTCGTACAAGCATCTCCAAGTATTCCACACCTTACTGACGTTCATGTAAAGGGCACTTCCCTTGGTTGCAGTCATCACTCCAGCTACGCTAACCGTTCAGGTTTCTTCGCATCCAAATGTAACAATTGTTGACGCTCCCATTCCCATCATTGATTACGGCAACAAGCTTAACTTTGCTCAATGGACCGCAGCTGGCGGAGTTGGTTATTCATCTCCCTCGACCTATGTCTCAAGGATCCTCCTATCAGTGGCATCTCTAGGCTCCATCCTGACTATACCAGCGCCCTTTCCCAATTCCTCATACTCCCTCGACTTTTATGGCCCTACGATTTCATGCGACAGCCCCAGAAACGCATCTTTTCAACAGCTTCTAGGTAAAGCCGTTCAGAACCGGACCTGCTGTGGAAATTCCATCGGATATGTTGGGTTTGTCCCAAGTGTGTCATATGGGGATAACGAAACTGAGTGGGACTATACCTTGCGGGGGTTGCAGGTTGCATTGAACGCTTCTCAAGTTCCCAAGGTGGTGTCCCTTGACCAGACAGGCATAAACTCAAGCACGGCCAAGCTCTATGTCATCGTGCCGGATAGGCCTCTGTCCAGCGATTACACTAATCGTTACGTCATGGCAAACAAGTCAATCGAATGCCAGCTCTATAATTCGTCCTTTGCCATCAACTTCACATTCAACAACGGTCAGCAGGATATCAGCTACAAATCCAAAAAACTGAACGGAGTGTCCTATTCTGATACCTATTCCGGAGGGGGGGTAGATATGAGTAATTCCAATGCCGCCGTTCCTTACATCTCGCTCATGGATTCCCTGGGCAAGCTGCTGCTTGGGAGTCTGCAGATATCTCACTATGGCGTCATGAGTCCAGAGAGGACGCAAATAATGAGCTCTGTTCTCATGGATTCCAAAGAGATGCAGAGTTTGCGAGCTGTGAATGTGGACTCTTTAACGGGCCGTCCAGATGCACCAGAATCTGTGGTTGGAAACATTTCCATGTCTGATGCACTGGAGCAGCTATTTATCAATGCCACAATCAGTCTCTTTAGCAATACAAAACTGCTGTAAGTCCATATATCTAATTGCTTCACATGAACATCATTTAAGATTTATTATTAGGCAGAATGATACCGCTGCATCTCATGGCCCCATTACCTATATGTCCGCCCAGATCGCCTTCTCTTATGAACCTCGCAATCTTCTCATCGCATATGGAATAGGCATACTAGCTACTGCGATAATTGTCATCAACGGGCTGCTGTGCATCAAGTCTGCCTCGGCATCCTACGGGAATTCTTTCTCGACTATTTTGCGGACGACAAGGAACCCAGATCTTGACACTATCGTCCCTGCGGCGGAAACAACAGGAGCAGAGCCTTTGTCCAAACATCTTGGCAACATTCGCCTGGTATTGCGGCGCCAGAAACGAAGGCTGGAAAGCAATGATGGAGGCCCAATGACCTTCTTCGCTCTGGACTCGACGTCGGACGAGATGAAGCAGACTCACGGAGAGTCTTTTGATAAGTCTCTGATGCAGCGAGAAAGAGAGCATCAACACTCCGATGTGAGTCTTGGGCTTTTAGGTAATGATGAACATTCAGCTATTGATGTAAATCATGGAAGCGGAAACAATAGACCTTAGCCTCGTGGTGGTGATATAATAGGGTACAAACAAACTGGGTTATTGATACGTGTTTAGGATACTAAAAGAATAAGTCAACAAGCGAAACGAATGATGACGATGCTAATTGGAGTCGGCGCAACACGCTTGTGTCTACTCAAATATCTACTCAAACAGAAGGGCAGTGTCTATCGAGGTACCGTGTCAATTGAGCACCCCGTTGAGAGCACGCTGATCATCTTGATATCATATGGAATCATATCTAAGTACCTCTGCTAAATACTGTTATCGGGGAATAGCGATAAGCCTTATGCGTTGCAGTCTCGGTAAATTGCTACGGACGCTGGGCAGCCTCTTGTGCCGCAGGGATATCAAACTGAATTTTCTTATCCATATGTATGCGGAACTTGCGCTCGTCCTATCGAGGCGGGGATCGAGATGCCTGTAGAAGAAAGCGGCTTGGCTAGTTGAAGGCTACTATAGATTGAATGCCTTCTATAAGGCTTGAAGGAGGAGTACCGGCAGTGTATGTACGCTCAGTCCTGCACGGATATGCATTGACTGAGGCTTGGTGTGCAGATCATGGAGTTACCCGTGCTTAGAAAGGTGGAGGGTTGGTAGAGGGAAGTTTGGGCACGTGTTACTCCAGATACGCTTTGGAATCCAGTGACACAGATGAAGTCTACACGCATGATGCAATGACACGTAAACAGTTCTTTCATAAAGAACATCGTGGTGGAACTTATCGCTATATAGGCGTAATGAAGTGCTGCTGCCCCATCAGCGAGAGCGACGAGGGTGAAACAAGGGGCGGCGATTCGTTAGACGGGTTGGCATAATCAACCGGATCGTTGTGTTCAAATGTATATCCGTTAATAAATTCTGCATGACGAGAAAGGCCCGATCGGTGATGGTGACTGACGGTAAAAAGAGGTCCGCTCCTTTCGGGCAAATCTCTTTTGACTTGCGGAAAGCGAGGGGTCGGCAGGGATAGTGACGAAGGCCTCGCAACCGAAGAGGGCCAAGTTAATAAATATCCCGTCGTCCTTCTGGGCCGAGAGATCGGAGAGTTTACTAAATATAGGCAGCCTCGCTAACGCCTTACTATAGCTAAGGCGTTCCTTAGCTTTATTAGGGATCTTAGAGGGATCGGCAGGGTAGTTACTATAGATATAGAAGTTAATTAGGTCTATCTAGCTACTAACCTTATAAAGGATAATTCTTAAGGCTAACGTATATGATAAGCAAGTGAAACAGACAAGCAAGTGAAACAGTTTAACTTTTATTAATAAGTATACCTTATTTTAAAAGCTCTTTATAAATTCTTAAAAATCTAAATTAAATCCTATCTAGCTAAAAGCTTAAAG
This sequence comes from Fusarium cicatricum, assembly GCA_021730345.1. NCBI lineage: Eukaryota > Fungi > Ascomycota > Sordariomycetes > Hypocreales > Nectriaceae > Fusarium > Fusarium cicatricum. Next base: position 29,089 of record JAJODA010000414.1, read on the forward strand.
TTAAACTTAATATATAGCTTAAACTACTAACGTATATATATAGCGAGTGAAACAGACAAGTGAGTGAAACACTTTTATTTCTACCTTAAATCCGGTTTTTAAAAAACTCTTTAA
>JAJODA010000416.1:0-41370 GCA_021730345.1 Fusarium cicatricum
GTTGGCTTGTTGGCTTGTTGGCTTGTTGGCTTACACGCGGGCAGCCTTCGCTGGAAGCTTTTTTCTTCTACGGGCGCCAAATGAATTTCCTAGACGAGAAGCGCTCCAGCTTCTGGTAGTCTCCGTCTCTACGGCTAAGGCGTCACGGTTTCGCGCCCAAAGTGAGTAGATAGTTGCGGTAATGCCGTAGCCTTTGCGGCTGTGCCTGGCTACGAGAATAGTGGCTTCCGTTCCTCATATCTGCCACCGACGCCGTTAGCCTCTTGAGCAACAGCATGTTGTTTGGGGTTACGAGATGCCTCTCGAAATAGCAGCGGCAGCCCTGTAAGCCCATTCCCAGCGAATATCCCGAAGCAACCTGGTCTGGTGTTGCATGTTCCAGCACCGTGTTGCTGTGCCACCGCCTCTTTTTCCTTTTTGCCAGGCTGCGCTTCCTGCCGTGCTGCAGCCCTACTACCCTCTCTCATGAGTGGTTCGTCCTCCGGATCGATATCCCTGCCTGCCAACGATGTTCCTCCGCAGGCGATGGGCCTGGGGTCTGCGATGACTCACACGCTCTTGTGACGACCATGTTGTTCCCTTCTTACACCGTGATTCCGACCCAACCGGCGCAACGTTGCGGACTTTCACTCGCCGGCGGGGGCCTCGGCAGCGAGGCTCAGCAGCGACAGTGCGTGTCCCCCCACACCCCAGCATCGTCAAACACAGCGAAACGTTCCTCCACGCCGTTTTCTTTTGCTTATTCGTATTCCAGTGCTTCTCATTCAACTCCACTTGGTCCGATGGGAGACCCATGGTTAGCAGATCTCTTTATTTCCACTCCTGTCAATCTCACCGCGACTCTGCGGACCTGATGAGCACTGATTAAAGTCGAGCGCCAAGCGACTACCCATGCGAAATACGATGAAGTCATAGGGGTCCTTTGTCTCCATCAAGCCGTGCCACGAGGTGGAATATGGGATTGGTCCGGAAGCAGATCAGGTGCTGACCAATCTCTTCCAAAAACGATGATTCATAAATGGATGTATGGTAGGGGTTCCTTGGAATACTGTGGCTCTGTACAAACCAAACTCCACGTTGTGGGTGCGTTATCAGTGTGTGGGATGGCCACACTTTGCGCATGGAGGAAACGTTCCAGCATCTTTCCACACCTTCCAGACGACTTCCTTAGGATGGAGGTGCCACATCTTCATTAATCCTTGGATCACGGAATCCAATGACGGGCGCTTGGATCAGGGACTGAGGCGTCAGGATATGGCAAGGTGAAGCAACCAGGGGGAGGTGGGGGGTCCATGCCCTCGATTCGATTACCAGAACGAGAGCGCACACCGATATCAACCCGGTCCTTTGTTCTAAAACTCGGTTGCGAAATGGAAGCTCGGGAGATGGATTCTAGAGCACGGCACGGGGGTTTTCCGTGGCGCACTTATTTTCTTTGTGCCGGTGCCGGGCTGGATTCCACGTTTGTGAGGCTGTACAGACAAGCTTACCGCGCCTCTGGGTCGTCCTTCTTTTGGAGAGCGATCTCATTCGTGAGAGGTGAATATTATAGGCACCTATGCCATGGATGCAACAGTACCTGAGCCGTTGTTCTACACTTGGACACTTACAAAAAGATGATTTGGATCATTTGATTGGGCCTGGCGCCTCGTGCACGCTCTCTAATTACTTGAATTACACACGGACAACAGACATCACCAAGACATCATGCACATCATCCTGTCAGTGAGCAGACTTGGGCTCTTACACGGCCCAACCCAAGGCTTGAGCGCTTCCTCGTGCTCGCAAAGACCATCTGATTGCAGTTCACTTGCCGACAAGCGGCCGGTACATGCTGCTTGAGTATCCCGTCCCCTTTCGGGGGGCGTGCGAGATGGTCTTTTCCCCTTCTGATTCTTTCTATCCGCTGCCGTCGCTTAATCACCCCTGCTAATTACCTTTTTTTTTTTCATCACTCTCATCCTTACTTTAGCTCTTCTGCCCTAAAGATGACGCTGCTGTCAATCAAAGGTGCACGAACCTCCTGCGCACAAGAATTACACCAAAACGAACGGCGGGCCCCTTCTCCTTTGTGGTGCCTCTGTTGGGAGATTAACCCCAAGGACCCTGCATAGGCGATGCTTGAACTATACGTCTCCCTTTCAATCCAATATTATGCCCCCCACAGCGCATTTCAGCCTCAAATAACTTCAGACGCGGGCGAAATGCAGCTCCTTCTCCCTTCTCCATACCTACTAATGATACTACGTAGTACGTAGCGTACTATGTAGGTAGTCTGCCTTGTTCCTTGTGTGCCCCTGACTACTGCACACGCCAAAGCACGGGTGGTGGCAAACTCGATACTAGCGGCAAACAGGGGATCCAACGGCTGTTAGGGCCTTTGTCGTTTGAAGCGCAATCTCGACATGACGAGGGCAATTCTGTTTGGTTACCAAGATGGGATGCTTTGGTGATCTATCCAAGGGGGGCGTGTCATGAGCTGCTAGCAAGATTTTCTTTTCCTTCCATTCATGCTTCTCCCTTTGTTCCTTTTGAAGCTGGGGTCCGAAATGGATCCCCGGTTCCAGACCGCCGGGTTCTGATGAAATCTGCCCTTCACCGACTCTCGTGGGGTATTCAGAAAGTGAAAGTGGGAATGTGGCAAAGAATTGGAAACCGAATGGAGATGATGGTCGCTCCTTTGGGTAATTTTGAGAAGCCTCCATCACTAACATCATTCTTGTCGATTCAGCGGATCTATTCAAACGAGGAACCAACCCCCTAATCGATGAAGATCATGACTTCAGAGTGGCAAATGTTTTGATACCGCCGTTGCTGCTGATCAAAACCGGCAATTTCGGAGTGATTGTTGACCGACGCGACATACGGATTCCAAATCGCCCTCTTCTCACCTCCGTGCAATACGGTATCCATGTCAGAGAGATGCATGTAGCGATCAATCAGCTGGACATTCTTTGATGCTACGTCTTGGCTGCTGCCAATGATTCCAGAATCTCATCGTTACAGAGATATGTAATCATTTGCTGGTGGTCATCTGACGCGTTGCAGCCACGGGCTCCGGCCGCTCTCGGTAGTTCGCTCCGAACCACCTGTCCGCGTCCGTTCCGCCGTGCTGGTACCCCTATGCAGAGATGAAGCGGCCGCCCCTCAATCGCACTTTTCCGACAAGAGATCACCGCTGCCCGTCTCAAGCGTGTTTGGGATTGGGCGATTGGGCGATTGGGACCGACAGGCCACCACTGGATCACGGCGACGCCGTGCCTCGGCTCCGGATGAGGTTTAGAGCCACTTCGCGAGGTGGCTGATTATCCCACCTACCGTCGAGTTCTTCTTCTCCAGGCGGTCGGACCCATGGAGACTTGGCAGACTGAAATAACGCCTCTGCATGGTCAGCACGAGCTGAAAACTGGCGCTTGCAGTTCAAAGTTCTGTCTTCTTGGGGGGGGGACCCGTTTTCATGTCAACGATAGTGCCGAGGAGGCGCCAAATGCCTGGCATCTCTTGTCAGTATCGTTCTACTTGGCAGCGAGGTCAAGTGCCGGCAGTTCCAGTCTATGGCCCGTGCAAGCTAGGAGCTGGTTGTCAAACCCATTCCCTCGGTTCTTAGTGAATTCGTCTGAGGAAGTCAAAAGCTAGGACATGTCCATGCCAGAGTTGGGTTGTCTTACGGCAGCCGAGTACGGAACTCAGTCCAGCAGGATCTCGTACCAAGTGATACAATCTTGTCAGTGATAAGGGTGTCACGGCTTACACACCAGACTTCCTCAGTCTGGCTGGGATGACCACCGCGTTGTGTCAGTTTCATGTCTCAGCCTAACCCTCCGAGGGCCCTGAACAAACGCCTCGAAAGCTTCATACGAAAAGGGACGAGAATCCAAAGGGCTGACGAACTTGATGCAGTAAGACAGAAGAGGAGAGACGAGGTCAAAGCCACAGACACGGCAACCGTTGGCTGGCCACATCGCCGAGACATTAGATGAAGCCAGCCGCGCAACCACAAGCACCACACACCACCTGCAGCGCTGTGTTCGTCTCTTGTCAAGCCACAGCCCCAGGGGCACGCACTCTCTCCACGTGGAAGTCTACCCAGGAGATGTCGCTGTCCCTGGCGTGTGGCGTCCCCTGACGATCCACGTTTATGTGTCAACTTTGTGGAAACACTGTAGCTTGGAGGGTGCGCTGAAGCGTCGTATGCAAGAAAGCCCCCTTTCTTAAGCATCCGAGCGCTCTCATCGACGACGCACGGCTGGGCAAAACGTTTAGTGGAAGCTTCTGGCCCGTGTTGGTTGATATGAGCACGCACAATCTGTCCTGTGCTGTAATTAAGACATGGGGACGTTCCTGGAAGACGATCATCAGCCGGGACCATCATGCATACGTATGTACCGAGCAGCGACTACAGTACAAGCCTCTGCCGTAGAAGCTGAGCAACCTCGCGGCGCAGCGTTACGGGACGCGCCCAATAGTTCAGCCTCTATTGGGGTTTATCTGGTTTATCTCGGGTTCCCAACGAGCAAGGGCAGCGGCTGGTAATGTCCGAGGCCCCTGACCTAGGGTAAGATGATGTGAGGCTGACGATGGTATTTTTGGCTACAACCAGCCACTCTCGCTCAATTACTGCTCTGAGTGGACACTCTAGCTTGCTGACGGTGAATCATCTCGATACACTTTGATTGGGGAACAAGGTTACCATCTCTGGGGGAGCACTTTGACGATCCAGCGATGTAACATCAGCGGCCCAGACTGACGGGAGTATTTTATCACTTTGCTTTGTCAGAGCGGATTACAGTTGCTTTAGGGGGCCTCCAGAGGGCAGGGTCGAAATATTGCCGAACTTCTCCCTCGGACTCGGTCCCGAACATGAAGCCCAGAGTACGGATACCGGTATGTAAGCTCTTCCGCTCACCTCATGACGCGGGGCTGATGCTGGCTCAGGTTCCATCTCCAGGAGACAAAGTTCAGTTGTCGGCAACCGTTATCCATCCACAGACACCACGTGTGAGCGATTTTATCTTGGACAAGGGAACTTGCTTGTTCCCATTCGAACCTCTGTCGTTCCCTACTCAAGTCACGATGAGTCAGTGATGGTGGTTAGTCATGGTTTCTCTGACAGCTCCCACCAGGCCCAGTGAGCTAGCGGACCAACCAACTCTGCCAACAAGCTGCAAGTCGACACGACCTCATGGTGGTAACTCGCAGGGTTGTCATGAGCACAGTCCTTGGAATGGGACCATGACCTGCATATTAGAGATGAGCTGCTCATCAAACCATGCAGCTATCTCCATGTTGGTAACCGTCTATCTGCGCCTCCTCCAATACGCTGCATCCCAACGCTGCTTCATCCCAGCGTGCATAACCGCGCCAAACGACGGGACCAAACTTGGGTCTTCGGAGGCCGCCACGGGCCGTTGCGGGCAGCGCTGGTTCGAGGATGCAAGGCTGAATACCTAGGTACGGTACTTGAGTAGCCGGGGCAATTGAGAGCTCAACTCGCCGGCAGGTATCAACGGCAATGTGCTGGTTACTTGCTGCATGCCTGGCACGATGCGGACATCCACTTCAGGCGTCATGCGCAATCTCGAGGAACCGTTTGCGCAACTCGCGCGTCTTTGCTCATCATGGACTCGGCCGCTCTCGCCCGGCCAAAAATGCCCGATAAAGACTTGGCGCCTCTCCCCATGCGTCGTCGTACATGATGATTTACATGTGCGTTTATCGCGACAGTGTCCCATATGCACAACATGTTGGGGCCTGCAGATGTTTCGACCTGGCCTCCTTTACTCCGAGAGATTGCAGGGTCTGTTGGTTTAATCATGACGCGATCGGCGCGGTCCCGAAGTTATTCGTGCTCATGCGATAAAAGGTTTGCGACTGTTGGTTGTTGGACAACTGATAGCTGCGCCTGGAGAGGGCTTTGGCTGTTGAGAGCAGGGAATAACCCTTGGAAACCCTGTATCAGATCGGCCCGCTGCGGGTCCTAGATGTGCATCGATCGACAGTGGCATTCCTGTCATGATCAGGGTCCAGGAGTTGATTCAGTTGATTCAGTTGAACCTGTCGCGTCTTGTCGCGCTTCAGCGTCTGAGAGTCTCGGACTGAGACTCAATGGTGGAGGATGGATGGATGGCAGAGATTAGCAGGAGTCGAGTCTCCGTAATACGGCGGATATGTCACGTTGCAGATCGTGGGGAATGATGGGTCTTTGCAGTGATGCGCTCCCGTTAATGTGATGATGGTGCATTCGACTTTAGAAGTTCTGCCACTCGGGTGTGATTGTAGACTCAAGTTCGAATTTTGGTGGCCTTGACATGATGGATCGAGGAATTGAATTCAAGCTTCACATCACCGCCTGTTGCTTTACCCTGCACCTCCATGTTCAACTTGAGCCAACGTCACCAATTCGTGACTCCGCGCTAGTATTTCGAGGCCATCCTGTTGATAAGAATGCGGTGAGCATTTTGAGTATCGAATCGAGATCAAGCAGAGTAATATGGCAGATATGGTTGGTGGTTACCGAGAACAAACTAGCACAAGGGCGTTTTAGACCAAAACTCTACCTTTGGAGATCAGGGACTAAAACCTGCAAAAAGGGTCACGAGATGCAACTGATGAGCTGTCGCATCATCAACTTCTAACAGCCAGCGCTAATTCCCACATAAGCCCAAAAGCTGCAGCGAGCCGCAGTCTAATGCGGCGCGGTCCATGGTCCAACGTTGAATCTGCAACGGCTTCCCAGAAAAGAATCTAGATTAGGCCCATGATTGGCCCATAACTCAAAAAAGACCAGACAGCGAATGGCTGGCAGGCAATGTCATCATTCAGCAACCATGACAACACGTCGCAGCAGGATGTTACGATAGCTCAGTGAGGTTTTTTTTGCAGCCCAAGTCTTATCGCGGGGCTCTGTTCTGGGAGGGGCACGAGGGGGAGGCACGACAGCATGCGAGCAGGCATTGCGAGAGGGACAAGGTGCTTGTAGCCTTGTAGGTAACACAATGTGAAACTTGACGGGCGTCTGCCTGATCCTCAACAGCGGCTATGTTACAAGATGCCTGCTGCGGTTGATTGCAATCAAGGGCCTGCGTTTCGGGGCCTGCCATATCTGTATTGGAGGGAAAAGATATCCGTAGGTGGAGCGGAAACAACGTGCTCGCGCTGATAATCAAGAGTGGGATAACTAGTAGGGGACCAAGAATTGCGTACCTAGCGTGCCGCTGTGCCGGCGGCGGTGTTGTGTGGTCTGTGGATGCGATGCCATGGGATGGGCATGGGAAATCCAAGTCTACCATGGAGGAGGAGGAGGCGTGTCTACAAGGGAAGAAACAAGAGGGATGCAACAGTCATCATGAAAATGCCCTCCTCCCTCCTTGTCGCCCAAGAGAAAGAGGTACAAGCAGGCCTAGTACCCTCCAACTACTCCAACTACCTTACCCAGGATCTGCCCGACTGCTGCAAGGCGTCCCTCCCTCTCCCATCCTCTCCCATACATACCCATCATGAGACCACGGCTACCCGCTCACCGAGTTCGAGTTGATTCGAGTTGATGAGACTCCCAACTTGATGATCCTTGCTCTTCCGCTGAGCGGTTGCGGGGTTACTCGATGCTAGTGCTGCGAGCGGCATGTCATTGCTTCTCATATCGATACTGTACCGCACCGCAGCTTTGTCAGGCGTATGACCTGACCAGGGCCCGGCCAGGCCAGGCCAGGCACCAGGGGGATAGCGGGCTGAACGCTCTTTCGTCCGCTCTGCCGCAAGTTCGTTATAAGCCATCAAGACGCGTAAGTGCAGGCTTATCTGGTTATTTACAGTACTACAGCCGTCTTGCAAGCAGTTGCTGGCTACCTATGTAGGTAGGGTTGATGACTGCATCTGTTGATCGCTCCATCTTAACACACCATGTCATCTTTGGCAACCAAGGCCCCAAACCAGGCTATTCCACAAGCCCCTACTTAACCATGCCAAGTTGGCACGACCTCCGTCAAAAGGCCGTCTGTGGATAGATTAAGCCCATAATTATGACGGCCACTAAACTAGGGTAGATCTGGAGATCACGAACCATGGAGACAGTTGCTTATCAACCCAAAACACCATGGAGAATCTCCTCCGCAGCATGGGCCTCGTCATATATCTGAGACATTCACCAGAGCCGAGTTTTCGATAGTTCCCGTGCGGGCTGCGGCGTGCCAATGACACGAGCAGCAACCTTGTCAGGAGAGAACCCGGTCGTGTATTTGTATGGAGCGTATCGCAGGGGTGCAGTCCAGCAGCTTGTAACTTATCATTATAGAACTCGCATGGGTTCAGTATCGGAAATCTGCCAACATGGCGGCATCTTGAATTGTCCGTCTTTCCTGAGATGAGCGCCAAGAACACCAAGGCTCGATAGTCGAACGGTAGTGTCCGAGCGGCCCGGTCGAGGTGGGCCGTTGTAATTATTCTCGTCAAACATCTTGGTAGCCTACGATCGATTATTTGATGCTAAATCGAACCGTGACAGGCATGAAAGGCTTGGATATTTTGAGAGGCTCAGCCACCGCCAGGGAAGTGTACGCCAGGTATTGCTTCAGGTGTCTGGTCTTTGTCGCGAACCCGTACATTCCCGGTGCCTTGCAGCCTCCCGATGTCATCTTGGACCCCGACGGTTGTATCCGCATCCCGTCTGCCGGCCTCCCGGTCAAGCCTCGTCGCCTTGTCACGCCATTTAGGGTGCTCTGGGCGGGCTGAGATGCTGCTCCTCCGAGACAATATGCAAGCCGAGCATGGCCTGGGTCACGAAGCCTCCTCCCCGACCGGTATCTGTGTCGATGAGATCCAGTTCTCCATCATGGCCTGGCCCTCTGGCCGACTTCTTCCACCCACACCACTGCTGGCTACAGCGCCAGCGGTATTGTGTGGCGCTCTGCCTATTTCTCTCTTTTTGACGACGAGGCAAAGGACTTGACCATATATCGCAAATCCCTCATACGAGACATCCATCGCTAGTTTCTTCTTATCGTCGTTTTCGTCGAGAGAACCCTCGGGCGAAGCCGTCCGGGTTCGATGCCGTTTGTGAGGGGGTGCCTCCGTATCAGAGTCGATTTCGATAGCCGAAGTGGTTTCATCCTCTCTGGATGCTTCAGAGTCATCGTCGTCGTGGACTGGCCTCTCTCTCTGGCGCTTACTCCGCCTTGTTGCCGTTTCAGCGACGGGAATATCGGCCAGTCTCACCTCATCCTCGTCTTCTTCCTGAAGGACCGGGGCGCGAGCCTCCGCATCGACATCAACAGGGACGTTGTCTGTCTCGCTGATAAGCTTGGACGAGTTGGATTCCATCTTCGGAGGCAACTTCTCCCTGAAGTGCTTAGTCTTTGTAAGCAAAGAATGCCGGGTACTCGTTTCCGTTAAGAAGATGGAGACTTCAAAGTCATCTAAGTGAGATTAGTACTGTGAAAGGCAGACTATAGAAGAGAGCATATACCTGAAACTATGACATCCTTGATTCCCTTCTTCTTGCTGCTCTTCTTCTTACTCCTCTCCTTCTCTTCGCGGAGCTTGGGTAGCACCAATGGACGGATACTCTCAATTACTCTGGGCAATACCGGATTGCGAGGATTGAGGAGCCATGACTGAGCGAGGGCGGGATTATCGAGATAAATCCGGCATTCAAGCACCGAATACTTGGATATCCTCAGGTATCGGCGAACTGGTGCCATTGTGTGTGTTGAGATTGAATTCACAACAAAACAAGATCGTGAAAGACTTGAACAAGAGACTTTGAAGCAGGTATGTAGTCGACGGACGGGAACCTTAAGTTCTAGTCAAGGCTGTGGGGGACGGGAGGATTCAGTGATGTAATTAGGCAGCCTTCCACTATAACTTGCGTCGCAAAAGCTGATGGTTCCACTGAAGCAACAGTGGACCTGCAGCCTTGCAGCTGGCCCGAGCGGCACCCCACTACCCGTGGACGGGTCCCATTGGATCGTCCATTCCATTGAGACTGGGCAGCCAAAACTTTTCCTCAGCCGCGCCAACACCTCGTTGCGAACCTAAGGCTCAACCCAAGAAAGGTCGGGTCTAATTCAGCGAGCCGAGTGCAACAAGACATGATCTTCACCAGATAATGGCCGTTTCATGGAAGTCGACACTGAGGTTGCCTCAGTCGAGTTTCCCGTACGTTGTTTCCACACCTTGATATCCCTTCAAGAGGAGCTGACACAGGCGGTCTCCTAGTGCTCGTCCGATCCCTGTGTACCTGCAGCAGCACCTTCGCCAATCCACCGACGACCTCTACGTCTGGCAAACTCAGAACCTACCTGAAAAGGAACCATTCGTTCTCCACGATGGCCCCCCGTACGCCAATGGCAGCCTTCACGTCGGGCATGCCCTGAACAAGATCCTTAAGGATATGATTATACGAACAAAGGTGCAGCAAGGCCAAAGAGTGGTATACCGACCAGGCTGGGACTGTCATGGCCTCCCGATCGAGATGAAGGCCCTTGGATCAAGTGCTACGAATGGATTGACTCCGGCGCAGATCCGTGACACAGCGCGGCGCCTGGCCTCCAAGACAGTCAAGGAGCAGATGAAGGGTTTCAAGGCTCTAGGCATCATGTCTGACTGGGAGAAGAGATGGACCACGATGGACCGCGAGTTTGAAACTCGGCAGCTGCGCGTTTTTCAGAACCTCGTTCGTCGAGGACTGATTTATCGCAAGCACAAGCCTGTCTACTGGTCTGCGTCTTCGCGGACTGCGCTGGCAGAGGCTGAGCTCGAGTATCGCGATGATCACGTCTCCAAGGCCGCCTACATCCGCTTCCCCATAACCTCCGACTGGACTTCTGTTCCTAAACTCGGCAGTTTCAAGGGAACACTCTATGCGGCCATTTGGACAACGACACCTTGGACTCTCCCAGCAAATCGCGCAATCGCCATTCACAACGATCTCACGTATTCAGTTATCCAGGTTGGCTCAGACGGTTACCTTGTTGCTACGGACCGTATCGAGGCTATGAAGCAGATACTTCCTTCTTTCGAGGTGGTGGTTGACTCGATCTGCGGCTCTGACTTGAAGGTGCTACAATACCACAACAAGTTGCGAGGCCAGTCCACTCAATCCCAGCCCATTATCGAAGCCGATTTTGTCACTGCCGAATCTGGTACTGGCCTCGTTCATGTTGCTCCCGGCCATGGACAGGATGATTATGAGGCTTGCTCAAAGCTGGGCATCGAGGCATTTGCCCCTATCGACGACGGCGGCAATTTCACCAAGGAAGCATATCCCGATGAACCCGAAAAGCTCACCTCGGCCCCTTCGATTCTCGATGGAGGAAGTCAATCCGTACTGGACCTGATGGAGGATGATGTCCTGGGCACGCACAAGCTGCGCCACAAGTATCCCTACGACTGGCGGACGAAGCGACCTGTCGTGATTCGTGCCACGGCCCAATGGTTTGCCGATGTCGGTAGTATCAAGGAGGATGCTCTTGCGGCACTACAGGATGTCCGTTTCGTTCCTGAGGGCGGCCGCGTCCGTCTCGAGAGCTTCATCAAGGGTCGCAGCGAGTGGTGCATTTCCCGTCAGCGATCGTGGGGAGTTCCTATTCCCGCGCTCTACGACGAGAGCGGAAATGCCGTGATGACCGAGGAAACAATCGAGCACATCATCTCTGTTATGCAACAACGTACATCGTCTGCCTGGTTCTCTGACAGCCCTGATGACCCGGCTTGGATACCCGCTACTTTGACTGGTAAATACCGCAGAGGAACTGATACCATGGATGTCTGGTTTGACAGCGGCAGCTCCTGGACTGAAACCGAAGGTCCTGCTAATGTCTACCTGGAGGGGTCTGACCAACATCGCGGCTGGTTTCAGTCGAGCTTGTTGACCTACGTGGCAACACAAAAGTCAAAAGAGACGACAAATAAAATCTCAGCCCCTTTCAAGACCCTTATCACCCATGGATTCACCCTCGACGGACAGGGTAAGAAGATGTCAAAGTCGCTAGGCAACATCATTCTCCCCGACCAAGTCATGGACGGTAGTTTGCTGGGAGCTTTTACGACAAAGGGCAGAAAAGGTGGACAGGGTAAACACCAATTCGACGGACTCGGCCCCGACGCCATTCGTCTGTGGGTAGCAAGTTCGGATTTCACAACCGACGTGCTCATCAGCAAGACAATTCTTAAAACCATCCAAGTCGCGTTAGTCAAGTACCGAAGCATCATCAAGATGCTTCTTGGCTCGCTACACCAGCAGTCTCGGCAGAGCCCATTGACCAAGTTGGATCAGTTTGCTTTGGTCCAACTATCTGACACAATGACACAGGTCATGGACTCGTACAACAACTACGAGTTTCACAGAGCAATTAGCTTGATCAACCAATGGGTTGCGAAGGACGTATCCGCGTTTTACTTGGAGGCTATGAAGGATCGCCTGTATTGCGGCGATGGTGGTGGCGTCTTGGAGTCCATCTTCATCGGCTTCTTGCGCATGTTGGCACCAATAACGCCTGTTTTGGTCGAGGAAGCCTGGTCGCACCGGCCAGATTGGATGGCAGAAGACACGTAAGTCAGCAATTCTTAGCAGCCCAATGTCCATGTGCTGATTGTGAGCTAGATCTTTGGAGCACCCAGCTAGACAGCTGTACAGCTCTCCTCTGGTCGACCGTTCGCGCTTGACGGTTCCGCAGGATATATTGCGGAAAGACATGAGTGTGATCTCGGAGGTGCACAACGCTATCAAGTCGGCTATTGAAAATGTCCGTAGCGAGAGGCACATTGGTAGCTCACTTGAGTGCTCGGTCAACCTAGAAGTCGAGGAGAGCGGAGTGTCAGCACTCCTTCAACGCTATCAGGACGAGCTCGACGCTATGTTTGTGGTGTCCTATGTGGGTATCAACGACCCGTTCCACAGGTCGGCTTATTGGGTTCATATACAATACTTTGAGATCCAAGGTACCAAGATGAGGGTGCAGGTGATGCCGCCGAGGAAATCTAAATGTGGCAGATGCTGGCGATATGTGGCGCGTGCGAAGAGAAACCCGCTATGTGTTAGATGCAGGGAAGTTGTTGAGGCACTGCCAGGCGTCGATATTTGAGAAGGGAAAGCTGAGGGAACATTGTAATAATAACAAATGTAACAATACTCAATATAAAGCTTCTTATACATGTTAACTAAGAGGGAATAAGGTTTATAAAGTAGAATGTAACTTATAAAAAAAATTAGAAGAGAAGAAGAAGAAGAAGTTTAAAAAGAAGCTAATGAAAATAAGATTCCAATTGTTTATTAGATAATATCAAGTATTATTACTACTACTTGGTCACCATTCATCGTGCCTTGGCATTCTCGATAATACCTCCTGGCTTTATCGCTGAGATAGCAACGTAGCGCCAACGTCCTTGTCCTCGATATGTCTCGACACCAGCCACTGTATTTATGAAGTACTTTTCCAGATGTAGGAAGGTTACAATCAACCAAGGGATATAGGCGACCAAGTAAAATAGTCGTGCCATGGGCTTGATGTGTTCAAAGTAGTCTCGCACAACAACATCAACAAAGCTCGCCTCCTCGAGCATGTCTTTGAACACTCCGGGATTTGAAGGAGCATTAGTGGGCATGGTAGCAATATCGTTGATCTTACGTATCGAGTCGGCCATCTCTTCGGATGAAGTGGCGCTAAAGTTATGGTCGTACTCGAAGAGGGCGAGGCGGCCGCTGGGACGAAGCTTTTGGAAAAACCCAGCTAGGACAGCTCTAGGATCCGTTGCATGTATAAGCGTCTCCATGGTTTAGATGCTATCGAAGGATTGATCGTGTAGGCCCTCAAGATGGTGGTAGTCTATCAGGCGCATACTAATTTGTCCCTCGGGCAGGCCAGCCTGGGCAAAGTTCCGCTTGGCCTTTGCAATATGGTGGTCGATAATATTAATTCCCTAGACGCGGTACTTATACTGCTTCGCAAGATGCAACGCGACATGACCAATACCATATCTAGCATCGAGAACGTTAGCACTAGGAGGGAGGTTTAGCAGCTCGGCAAGTTTATCCTCTATGCGACGAAGCGCGCGGCCGATGGGGAAAGGCCATCGTGTATCGTGTTCGTAGTAGCCAAAATGGCGGGCGCCACCAAGAAATAGCTTGTATTCAACTCTTGACTCGAGGCTGGCATAGTAGGTCTGGAGCTTGGGATTGTGGTTGATCAAAGGATTTGACTCGGTTGACATTTTCAGCGGCGTCGCGGGCTGCATACAGTAGGTAACCCGGGCCGGGCCGCAAATGGTTTGGGATGGCGGGGAGAACGGAAGGGCGATTGAAAAGGTGTCGATGACAGTTGCAGATAGAAGAGAGGATATTACAACGACTGATCTGCATGAGTGGGATTGATAGTCAAGACTCTGGAGAGACGAACTGAATGAATCGCTGCAGATATCGAATCTGAATTGAATAAGGGCAAACTCCCTTTGCTTCTCTTTGACGAGGCTGGTTCAAGCAGGCCATCAAACTTGGCGGATCTGCGCCCGTTGCTATTAACCATTCAGCTTGATAGGTTGCGCTCAGCCCCTCTGCTTGCGTGGCTAGATAACGTGAAGTAGTGTTAAGCTGAAGTATACCATATCAACCATTCAGGCTGGAGCCTTAGAGACAGGCCTTGTTGTTCAGACTGTGATACGCCAAAGTTCTACGTGGCTATCAAGGTTACAGCTTAGAACACGTGTGGTACGCGCCTAGCTCTCACGGGCTTTATAAGAACTGGGTACTGTTTGAGCCGAAGAGCTTTGCCTGGAGTTTGCTGAGTCAAAGGCGACTTACGGCCCGCTATGGATCTGCTGTCTACTATTGTGATTCTTGTATTCTATATAGCTTTCACCAAAGTGCTCCCTTGCTGTCGAGACAAAACAGTTGTTGCCAAGATCCGTACACGACCGCTGGTGCATAATGGGACCGTAAAAGTGATGAGAATATGTAGGGTAAGAGTGTAACTATTCCCAGGACCAGCGGTCTAAAAAGGGATTCATGATTACATCACCTACCTAGGTAGAACAAGACTGGAACACGGCTGAAAACCCCAGCCATGGGCTTGACAGGTGAGTTAGTGTCCTGGTCGCATGATGTTATTCATGAGATCGGGCTGCCCCTGAAACCCCCTCGTTCAGCAGCTGAGACCTCACTCGGTACAAGGTAGGCTGGGAGTTCGGAGCGGTGTTTCTTTCATGTGATGACGGTCAATGGGGGCTTGAAACTCCCGATACTTGTATTTGTACGGTAACTGCGCTCTACAGCTTGTACCTTGCATTGTGGCTGCCACAGAAGGACATGCTTGCGTCACTGCCAGCCGTGTTGGTGGCCAGGAATAGGTGGGAGAGGCGCAAATAGGCGCACCCGAGGCCCTGTAAATGAGGGTCCTGTAGCGCTCCCGTGACGTGCTGGGACCCTACAACCTAAAGTCTAAAGAACAAGGTAGGGTCCGCATCCAGCAGGAGGAGAGCATCCAATCCTTTATGCTTGCCCATGCAACGACACAACTACATACACAAAAACTTGGTCAACACATTTCACGACGTCTAGCGAGGACCATGAGCTCTTGAAGGCGGACCTCCCCGCTGGACCGGCAACCACTCGACATCACTATTTCCACGACTATCGAATCCACTAGGCCCAAAGCCGAAGCCGAAGCCATCGTCACCGAGGACAACAGCAGCTCCTCCCTGCTTGGATCGACAAGGACCCTGGAAGGACGGAAAATGCTACACTGCTTCACTCACCCATAACTACTGACGACGAACCCCCGCCTCTATCCCGAGCGTGAGCGTCGCCGTGGTATGTGAAAGCACCGCGCAATGGCGGACCCGCGTGCTGCGTCGTCCCTGAGCGCCTATGGGAGACGCCATGGCCCTGTGACACCGGACCCTCCAACGAGGTTCAGCTACGATCACCAAAGGGGCGAACCCAGCACCATCGGCGCTCTCCTCAATGCCCCTTTGTCTCCCGAACGACCGCTCGCCTTCTCCGATGACGAGCTTCTCCCCCGATTCAACCCTCGGTCCCGCGGCGCCGCAAACCCTGCCAGCGGCCTCCAAGCCGGCCGGCCGAAACGAGCACGATCGCGACGAAACCACAAGTCGCAGGCGAGCGGCTCCTTCTTACTCCAGGATGCCGTAGCTGGCGAGGAAGACTCCAGCAACCAACGGCGCATCCCCCGAAACAATGCACAGCAGAAAGGCAAGGATCTTCTGGACCCCTACTCGTCCAGTGTCCCTCGAGACTTTGGGCTCGGCATCGGCCCCAACACCGCGAACCGAGCCCGTGTAGTATCCCCTGATACATCTCAGGAGGAACTCTTTGTAACAAAGCGGCATGATGCTCCTCGACGTGGCCGCATGCCGCAAACTGCGCAGCAAGGCTCAACCCCCCTTGATGTCGATTCTACGCAAATCGTCAACATGGCCTTGAACTTGAGCGAGTCCCGGCGCATGGCTTCCCGACGCAACGTTAGTCGCACAAACCCGCCTCGACTGGCACCTGTCCAAGATTCTCAAACTGGCAGCAACCTCCGAGCTCACCTGCAACAACAACGGAAGACAGCCCGGGGCGTATCACCTATACCGAATCAATCTTTATCACCGCGACTACCCGGCGTGAGGTCCAGCAGCCCTCTCCGTGCATCTTTCGAGCCCACGACCGACGCCTCGTACCGTTATCATGTCTCTCCTTCAACTAGGGCAAGGGTCGAGAAGGCGAAGGAGCATCTTGAGCTCATGGTACAATACAGGCGCTTGCTAACGGTTCTCCCTCCTCTGAGAATGGGCTACGACAGACCTGCGGGCGCAAGCCCTCCAGGCTCTCCGACGGAGGGGAAGATATTCGCGTTCGGTAGCAGAGAGTTCATGATCCCACTTGGCCGGGAATACAACCCACTTCAGTACATCCGAAATCGAAAGGTTCGAGCGCGAGAAAGGATGGTCGTTGATGGTGAGAAACAGGGGTTTGCTGATGTCGAGTCAGTCAAGGATTGGGTCGATGAGGCATCAGAAAGAGCGTCAAGAGATATGCTCTCCAGCGACAGCCCAGCGCTACCTCTGTTCCCAAGCGCCGAAGAGGTCGACCTGCAGCTGACTTCGGACTCTGCTGCAAAGGCTGCTCTTCGGGCCCGGCGCCCTAGAGTGGACTGGCTCATTGAGCCATGCGACTTGATTGCGGATGCATACTGGCTAGAACAAGACCACCACAAGCAGCTCATCGAAGATCGGTTCCTTAGCAAGATATACCCCCAAACGACAGACATCAGCCGACCCATGTCACGGCAGACGGACGAACCAGGAACAGGCATATCGCCCTTCATCACCACTACCTTGGAGGACACGGAAGGGAGCGTGGAAACCAAGGATCACAAACTGAGCAAGCCCGAGACAGAGAGCTCAGAAGCGAGCCACAGAGAACGAGCGAAGCAGAAACTCCACGGTATGGGGTCGTTTCATCGACACACTGGATCGGCACACCACATTCATCATGACTTTTTACGAATGCGGCGAGGGTCCTTTTCTGACTCTGGTAGCGATAACGAAGTCAAGAGCGAGGGTAGAAGCCGCAGGACACATCGGGCGGGGACCATCTCCAGCAGAGATAATGAGCTTCTGGAGAAACAGATGATGGAGATGATTGCCCGGGAAACGAGGCAGCAGCGGCTGTCCCATGTACAGGAAACCGAGGCCGAGTATATGCAAGTCGAGAGCTCGGCATCTCCAGAACAAAAGCTCCCGACGAAGCCGCCTGTTGTTGGGAGGCGGTCTTTGACGGAACATAGCGATTCGGACCATCGCCCGTTCCAGGATCCGGGAGTGGCGGAATCTTCGTCTTGGCCGCAGCAGGGTAAACGGGCTGGAAAGGGCTCTAGACATGGCAGAAACCAGGCGGAAGATATCGACTCACCTCAACCAATGTCACCAGAGCTCAACCCGCAGTACAACTTGTCAGCGCCACCAACAAACCTTGATCTCTCTGCTCCGTCCAGCCGATCTTCGTCGCCTTCAAGAAATCCCTTCAGCAAGGTCAAGCACATCTTTCGCGACAAGACTCGCGAGGAGGAGGAGGACCAACCTATCGAGACTGATGTACCAAGCCAACGACCGTCTGTACCCGAACCTTCGTCTCCCACCGAGGCTACAAGGCCGTTGCCTGAGCGGCGACCGTCTACATCGCGACCAGCCTACGAGAGTCATAGGTACCAACGTAGTGCGGGCAGTATCAGACCCAGGGGCGATGATCAGGTTGGCCTGCGAGGCATATTCAAGGGGCCTCGGATTGATACTGTGATTCGAGGGGGTGTCTCGAGGCTGGGCGACATGTTGTGGAAGAGGGACGCCCCCTCGGAGACGCCAGCTGAGGCTTTCTCAACCGACGAGTCAGATAATGACCAGTCAAAGGGGAGAACAAGGTTGTCGCTTTCTCTGTCCCGGACCAATTCTAGGCGAAACCGACCGGAGCCTCAGCATGGCGCCAAACACTTCCTGGACGCAATGCCACAGTTTCAACCCATGGCAGACATCCACGGCCAATCAGGATTGCCTGATAACCACAAGTCGGCGACTGATCTGAAGAAGTTGCCGGGCTCTCAGCCGCGAGTCAATGTCAACAAACCCTTAAAGCTTGATGTTTCCGGTATTTCAAGCACAGCCAAGCCCCAAAAAGTCGAGGAGGCTGCTCCTGTCGAGCTTGAGATGTCGGAATCGGAGTCATGTCGCGAAAGCGCTCGAGACGGGAACCGCACTGCAGAGAAGAATGTTGACTATGTCACGCCCATGGTACGGTTCAACGAACCAGACAACTTTAAGGCTCGAAAATGGTCGATTGCGAATCAAGCACTTCCACAAGAGGGACGCCTATCGAAGAGAGAAATTGCTCGATTGCGGACGCTCATCCTCACATCGGGCATCAAGGCCATGGAGATCTCCCGCCGTGCCCATGAACCGAAGAAGCCCCTCGCAAGGGGCAGCCTTCAGACGCTTGGCCGCTCTACACAGTCTAACATTGCAAGCGTGCCATGGGTCGAGATCGCCAAGCTGACTCCTACAAAGTCGTTGCCGCCTGATAGTGCGATACCTTACAGTGACCATTTCCCCTTGGCGAGTCGGACGCTCGGCGTCGCCATCCAGACCTCAATGGAGCAATGGCAAACATCAGCCGATGTTTTCACTGCTCAAACACGCCCAAAATTGGAAGAACGCATCTGGTGTGTTCGCTCACGCATAGCGGATGAGCTGTCGGGGATGACCGGCGAAGCAGCAGACCAAGCCGACGAGACGGGCAAAGACCTGGCTCTGGGCCAGCTGCTCAAGGTTAAGCATGTCATTGACCTGATTGAGAAGCTTGGCCGCAACAGGCGCAGGAGGTTCAGATGGCTCCGCCGCGGCATGTGGTCTGCCGTTGAGTGGGTGCTCGTCGGCTTCATGTGGTACGTCTGGTTCGTGGTCACCATCTTTAGGATCGTCTTGGGTCTCGGACAGGGCGTGTGGCGAGGCGTCAAGTGGCTCCTGTGGCTATAGACGAAAGACGACAACAGAAGAAGAAGAAGAAGAAAAAGAAGTAAACCATCGAACTTCTAAACATAAACAGACTGGAGTTTTGGAGAGAGGAGTCCATTTGCAGTGGGGGTTTTCTACACGATAGTTGGACATGCAAGCAGTCTGCTTCATCTCACAACACATCGTTATCACATCTTCATCTTTACCCTTGCCATTCATCATTCACCATCCTTATTCCTGTTCTTCTACTATTTACATAACCACGGCAGAGCCTGGGTTCTGATACCCCTTTTCTTCCACGACGAGGGCAGCATGGCGCGGCGCAGCGGGTGTGCCTTTTAATTATTTGTTGCGGAGGTAGCATACAGCCTTGGAATTGTACGAGCTTTTTGTTGTAAACATGTCTCTGTCTTGTATCTTTCTTCTTTACCCTTCTTCAGCTCTGTAAATTGAACTTAATAATAATACCTAGGATAACTGCTCTCCGTTTTTTACTCATCTTCCATCTATCACAAAAACATTACAACAGAAAGTGTATGTGGCTCTCAACACCATTCTTGATAGCTGATCCATCATTGCAAGCAAGGACTTAAAAAAACTGCTCTTGCGACTTATTACAAGAAGATCCAGGGTTACATAGGCCCTGGTATTGGAAAATTGAAATTACACCATCCTGTCAGAAAACAAAAACAAAGCATTTCTTATACAGATACTTCCTTCCACCTTTTTTAGTCTATTCGATCCTCTTCTTGCCCTCCTCTGCGTTGAGGTAGCGCGCCGTGCTGAGTCCCCTCTCGTGTTTCGCCACGTAAGATCCAATGACAGAGTCCTTGCGCGCCTTAGCAAAGTGCTCATTATAGCCTTCGACAGCGAAAGGACGAGGGTTGAGACGAGGCCAGTTGACCTGTGGAAGAAAAGTTAGCATCTGGTACGAGAGTACTTGACCCGGAGAAAACCTACATAAAGCATGCCGTGGCTCCAGACGAAGCTAAAGGACCAGAGTGCGACGACCGCCCAGAATATGAGGAAGATGCGCAGAGGGAGGACGCTCGCATCGGGTGCCCGGCGGGTGAAGAGGCCAACAAGAACGATGAAGACGCTGAAGGCGAGGATGTACGGAACGGCCTGGATCAGGATCGGACGGCGGTCTGTGAAGACAAGAGTGGTGCCGATGTTGGCGGTGCCTGGCTGGTAGGCTCCGAGGAAGAGATCGAACGAGTCCTGGCGAGGGCCATCAAGGAAGTTGTTGCGGAAGTATCGCGTTACGCCGATACGGGCATCCTGGAGAGCACCGACCTTGGTACGGTTGCCGGTGCGAGTAACGTCTGTCTTCATGGCACCAGTACCAGCATAAGAGTTGGAGACGACATCGGCATTATCAGCCCAGATGTTGCGAAACATATCTTCAAAGGCGGCGTCCTCATCGCGGAACGAGGCGCCGCGTGACATGAAACCCACGTCCTCGAAGATGCGGTCGAGCTTGTGCCGAGCAAAGATGCTCTGAACGACGTTGGTTCGGTCCAAGCAGTCCATGCAGTTGGTACGCATGACGCTGGTCTGGTAGCTGCGGGCGTCGAGGTTACCGTCCACACCGGCTGGGGTATCGACAGCCCGGAAGTAGCCCTGCTTATCAAGAGCCTCAGCCAACTTGTCGACGAGAGCATACGCGTTTTGCATCTTCATGCCCTTTGTCTCACTGTGGTAGTCAAAGTAGACATAGTGCAGCCGGTCAAACTCCTGGTGTTTGTTTTGGGGCTGGATGGTGGTGAACTTTTCCTCGGTGAGCAGGTCGCTCTCTTGTCGCTCCTTGGGGGAAGAGACGAGCATCTCCACCATCTTTTCGTACGAGTCCTTGACCCGACGCTCGCGGCCCTTTTGGTTAACTAGGTTGATGAGGTAGTTGTCTCCATACAAGCGGATCTGCTCATCAAAGTGCTTCTGGGCAGCGGTGAAGGCGGTCTCAATGCCACGGATCTGAAGCTTGGGAACGTATCGCAAACTGTTGATCTCGGCCCAGAACGTGGGGACGCTGCCGCGAGTCTGGACATAAGAGAAGACCTGCATCTCCTGGCCAGCGCCGTACTTGCCGCTCTGCATGTCTGAGCTGCCTGCGTATCCACCAAGCCCACTGTTGCTGTCATTCAGAATGACAGTTTGCTCCGTCTCGTTGTAGTTGGCGGCATGCCCTTCGTCATCTACACCACGGGTAAAGTATCTGGTGCCTCCTCGATGGCGTGATCGTCGGGTGATGAGAACAAAGGTCAGAGGGTTGTTCTTGAAAGTCGTAGGCTTGATCTCGAGCATGCCGAATATGCATGGTAGAATATAAGGGTCCATGCTGGGCTGTGTGCCGGGCTGGGATCGGGCGCCTCGGTTGCGGAAGTCGATCAGATCACTCTGGAGGTACTTGTTGAAGAAGAAGCGGTCATCTGTCCGCATCCACAAGGGCTTGGAGGTGTCGGCGACGGCCTGTCGCTGGAAGGAGTTGGTGAGGTCGATGGAATAGGAGAAGTACAAAGGCCCTGAGGCAAGGAAGGTCTTGAGAAGACCGATGAAGACATCCTCGTCGGGGTCGTGGATCAAACGCTCGCGCATGGGAAGGATCTCGGTGGCAGCGACCTTGTAGACCATGTGGCCCTTGAGGCGGCCCATGGGCTGGGCCTTTGTGATGAAGATGACATATTTGTCTTGATATGGTCAGCGTTATTGCACCAGCCAGTACCAGCGAGGGTTCACCCCAGTAGCCGGCGCGGCAGAGACGAACCAAGTCGGAGCTGGATGATTCCCAGGATACCGGCAATACTGGAAACACGAGTCGTTCGCTTGGCTGCCGCGGCGCTGCCTTCGCTCAGGCGGACATCGCCAGTAGGACGGTCGATGACAAGGGCAGGCGCATCGGGAGAAGAGGGCGAAGTAAAGGTGTAAGAATCGTTGGCGACCTTGACGTTGATGTCGCGATAGGGGAGCTTGGGGGCCTGGAGGTGTGCCATCATGGGCGGTGTAAATGGATGATGGAGCTTGTCGCGAGGATCAGGATCAGGCGTAAAGCTTATAGAAGAGTCAGAGTAGAGCTCAAGAGTCGAGGAAGGCCAGATCGGCGACTTGTTCTGCCCTTGAAGGCTAGAAACGATTCAGAAAGGAGACTCGACGCGAGGGATGGGCCGAGATGGTTGATTAGAAGCTCGAGGCGGCTCGAGGCTCGATGAGGCCAGCGAAACTATAGCACAGCCACATGGATAAGGGAAAGCAAGAACAAATAGTGGGCTCATAGTGTGGCGTGCGTCGATGATGCACGTCACAAAAGCAAAGTGGGATGAGGCTTGTATGTAGTACTTTCGGTGCCCATATTGTTCTTGGGGTCATGAAAGTACCATCCCATCTTCATCCTTCGAGTACGTACCTCTCGGACCCCGTCTTGCCCGTCCCTCCCGTTTCTGCTAACTACAGTGGGCAAAAGGGCCTGCCTGACGCCCTGACGTGTGCCTCGTGCGGCTTCAGCCAGTCACGACCAAGGCAGTCACTCTAGTCTCTTCCCCAAGGCCCGTCGCCATCCCAAATCAAGAGTCCATCTCTGGTCTTTACACTCGCCTCTCATCTTCAGCCTCGACACTCTTCCTCCCTCCATCCCCTTGCCTGTCGCATTTTACAACGCCAGCCGATCTAATCTACATCTCCCCTTTGCGCTTACCTCTACGCCTTTGAACGGACGAACCCCCGAACTGAGCTCCACGCCGTTGTCTAGGACACGTCCTACTGCCCCAACGCCCAGCACTCATACCGCCACTACCGCCGGCTTTCGCAGAAGCCTTCTGTACCCTTTCACCTCGACATATCATCCCCGTCTCTCAACATGGCCTCTCGAGCACCTCCCGCCGGCGCCCGCGGCACCAACACCCGTTTTGCGCAATTCAAACTGGTTCTTCTGGGTATGTTTCATTCGAATCAATCTTGTCAACCTAGTTCCATGGTTACTAACCTACTATCGCAGGCGAGTCTGCTGTCGGAAAGGTACATCATAATGATAACCCCTAGCACGATGCAAACTGACATTCTTGTTACAGAGCTCAATAGTTTTGCGATTTGTCAAGGTAAGAACACTTTGTCCCCCACGTCGCTTTGTATCGCAACTCATTTATTCTTCCAGGACCAATTCGATTCTTATCGCGAGTCCACCATCGGCGCTGCCTTCCTCACCCAAACCATTTCCCTCGATGAGAATACCACCGTCAAGTTTGAGATTTGGGATACGGCTGGCCAGGAACGCTACAAGTCCCTTGCTCCCATGTACTACCGAAACGCCAACTGCGCCGTTGTTGTCTACGACATCACCCAATCCGTATGTTCCATCCTCGTCAAGTCTATCCGCTTTTCTCCAAAAGATGCTAACTACCTCCAAGTCATCACTAGACAAGGCAAAGGCCTGGGTCAAGGAGCTCCAGCGCCAGGCGAACGAGAACATCATCATTGCCCTTGCAGGAAACAAACTGGATCTGGTTACCGAGCAACCTGACAAGCGCGCCATTTCTACCGCCGACGCCGAGGCCTATGCCCGCGAGGCTGGCCTTCTCTTCTTCGAGACCTCCGCCAAAACTGCCGAGAACGTTCAGAACCTCTTCACAGCTATCGCTAAGAAGCTGCCCCTGGATCAGGCCGGCCCCCGACACGCTCGACCAGGCCAACGACCAGGCGTCAGCCTGGCTCCCGAGAACTCCAACACCAATATGAGCGGCCCCTGCAGCTGCTAAAGCTATTGCGAGTTTGAGACGTCGAGATTAGAAGCAACTTTTTACTACGCTCCCGCAAGTCTACTATACCGAGAGCTCAGCGCGAGTACACGCAATGCCAAGAGTCCCTCGCAGGCTCCGAAATGCTTGTTGAGACAGGACGAGTCACATATTTACTGGAGTCTTTGGGTTTGGAGGGAATCAGTTCAGTCCATACTTTTTAATACCGAACTTGAATTTTGTCGCGCGAAGGTATAGGTGGTTCCCGAGGTGCTTGATGCTGCCCGAGCTGAGCATATGAGACCGTCACAGAGAGAACATAGAGTGGTTTTTTGAGAAGGAAATGATGAGGAGGAGATTTTGTACGAGGCGCTCTGTAGCATTTCGCTTCCATGTTTCAGCAGCTCAATAGATTGCTGTATTAGAATCCACCGTTGCGCGGCACTCATGTGATTATGAACAGGTGCCATAATGAGCTGAGCCAAGGGACGCCTGGCAATGACATTGCTACTACAGATGGTCACTTGATGAATCTGCAGGCTTACGACAGGTTCTGAACGAACTGTACTTGCTTTGAGGAGTAGTCATATCAGAGATTATCAAAACGGGCAGCCATCTGAGAAACGGCATTGTGTACTAGGTACAGTACCTACGTAGTAGTGGATTCACATGCCGACGCCATACCTCAGGTACCTATTCTCTGTAGTAAGCTAGCGTAAGTACCAAATGTACCATAATGGTTTTGCTACTTTTCTTATTATACAAGAATTGACGTTGATAACGAGACGTAAGAAGAAACAATAGCTGCTTCTCTAGAGAAACAACCTATTTTGCACGTCAGCTCAGTTCTCTTAATAGCGTTCTTTACGTGCCTTTTATTGCTGGGCTCTCAACTACAGTAAGGTAACTAGTACTCCTCAGAGGCCTTGGTGTTGCGTCACCCGGTTCCTGCCGCTCACTTAGCGCTGTACGGATCCGGAGGTAGCTTTAGCCGAGCTTTTACCCTGAGCGTTTTTGAAAGCAGCTCTCAACTCCCATCTAACCGAATCCAACTGCATCGCGAACCGCGCTCTGTTCGCCATTGCATTCCCTCATGTTGCGAACTTCGCTTCGATCCGTGAGGGTACTTGGCGGTAGGCCCGTTGTGGCCTCTGCCGCCCGCCAATGGCCCGCTGCGGCCTCTCGGCGCGCTGTTGTAGTCGGCCAGGTAAGCAAGCTTCCTTCAACAACGTCACCCATCGGCGACCAGCAGCATATTGATTGACCCGCGTCTTTACAGAGAAACTACGCTGTCGATAAGAGAATAGACCTCGATCCCTCCAAGTCCCCAGTGCTGCCGCCCTCCCAGACCGTCACCTCCGACAGAATTCACGAGACCACCATCGACGATGTCGGAGAGACCAAGGCAATTCTCAATGAAATCCCCAAGAACGATGTTCCTCGGACTCCTCCTCCTCCGCCTCCCGCGCCTCCCTCGCCCCCCAAGAAGAAGGGTTTCTTCCGCAGACTGAGGAACTTTGTCTTCACCTTGCTTGTTCTTGGTGCCGTCGGTTTCGCCGGAGGTGTGTGGTATTCTCGCGTTAGCGACAATTTCCACGACTTCTTCACCGAGTACGTTCCCTTCGGCGAGCAGGCCGTCCTCTACCTCGAGGAGCTGGAGTACAAGAAGCGATTCCCCAACGCCAGCGCCCCCAAGATCCGTGATGCCGAAGGTGCTGTCAGAATCCCCGCCCAAAGCGGTGCTTCCTGGAGGGTTGCCGATGCTGGTCAGGCCGGACGGCACTCTAGCGCTGGCCCTGTCTCTATCAAGACCAAACAGGAAGATCCTACCAAGACTCAGCCTCCCGAGCCTGCCGTCGCCGAGGTCAAGCCCGCTACCACTAAGCCTGCTAAGCGGTCGACTCCTGCCCCTACCTCGCAGTCCGAGCCTGCATTCAAGGCCCCCGAGGTCAACGAGCCGTCCAAGTTCCCTCCTCTGAAGCCGATTGATCTCTTCTCATTGACCGACGCCAAGGAGCCCGTTGTCCAGGACCTCGTTCATATGCTAAACGACCTTATCCTTGTCATCAACGCCGACGGCGCCCATGACCGATATGGCTCTTCCGTTAGTAAGGCCAAGAACGAGATGACCAAGGTTGGTGGTAAGCTCAAGTCCATGAAGGCCGAGTTCGAGAAGAAGGCTGCCAACCAAGTGCGGGACAAGATCGGCGAGTTTGACAAGGCGGCTACTGACCTGATTGACCGGGTCGAGGGCGCCATGATCACCCAGGAGGCGCAATGGCGAAAAGATTTCGAGAGTGAGATGGAGAAGGTCCGTGAGAACTACGAGGGCCGAGTCAAGGTCCTGCTTGAGCGTGAGCAGAGGCTCAACGAGGAGAAGCTTCAGAACCAGCTGGCCGAGCAAGCCCTTGCCCTCAAGAAGGAGTTTGTCAAGGATGTCGAGAAGCAGGTTGAACAGGAGCGTGAGAGCCGGCTGGGCAAGCTGAGTGCTTTGTCCACTGCCGTCTCGGAGCTCGAGAAGCTCACCACTGGCTGGAACGATGTTCTTGACACCAACCTTCAGACTCAGCAGTTGCACGTTGCCGTCGAGGCCGTGCGAGCAAGTCTGGAGGATGACCACCACCCTCGTCCCTTCATCCGCGAACTCGTCGCTCTCCGAGAGATTGCCGCCGAAGACCCCGTCGTCAACGCCGCCATTGCGTCGGTGAACCCCGCCGCCTACCAACGCGGCATCTCCACCTCTTCTCAGCTAATTGACCGATTCCGCCGCGTCGCCAACGAGGTCCGAAAGGCCTCGCTGCTCCCTGATGAAGCCGGTGTGGCTAGCCATGCCTCCAGCTGGGTCCTCAGCCACGTTATGTTCAAGAAGCAGGGTCTTGCGGATGGCAACGATGTTGAGAGCGTCCTGACACGCACTCAGACATACTTGGAGGAAGGCGATCTGGATTCTGCGGCGCGAGAGATGAATGGCTTGGATGGATGGGCCAAGACTCTGAGCAAGGACTGGTTGGGCGAGGTTCGCAAGGTGCTGGAGGTTCAGCAAGCTCTTGACGTAAGTTTACACATTTACATGTTTCCTTTTGATGACCAGCCTGCTAACGCGATGTTTTAGGTGATTGCTACAGAGGCCCGTCTGCAGAGCCTGCGGGTGGATTAAACAAAAGGAGCTGTCTCATTTGTCTGTATAATGGTCCTGGTGTCGTCGTGGCTAGAGAGGGGCGCAACGCCCGTGTATTAGATAGCAATAGACGATAAGGGCGTGGCTACCATTCTGGTTATTATTAACACTTGGTCTCCAGCTCCGTTATCGCCTGCAAGACCCCGTCAACTCGGGGGAAAGGGACTTCCCTCCCTTTTGAGCCGCATCCATCCCGGGCCAGACGCGTCGCGTTTGTAGCTATCCACACATTCAGCTGAGTGCATGAACCTTGTTATAAAGCTAGATATATGGTTGTGAGTAAGAAGTTTGGCGGACGAGGGGTACAGAAGAAGACACGAGACTCGTTTCCCTCTGGCCAAGCACTCTATTAACATGCTAGTTCCCTGACTGCTTGACATCAGACAAGATCAAGCGAATTGAAATACTCGACTTACTGGTAAGCGACCCACGTCTTTCAACCTAGGAACGCTGTATCTAACTCGATATTGGCCATTCAGGGGCAACAATGGAGCTCGCGATTCTTCAAGCTCTTCTCAACAAGATCAACATCTTAATTGAGATCTTAACACAGCGTACACCAGTCCCAGTCGAACAAGAAGCAGCGGAAAGACAGGCCAAGGGGAGCGGTTCTCCTCCATACCAAGCACCTCGCAGCAAGAAGCGTACTGAAGCTCCTTCAAGCTCAACAGGAGACGGCTCCAAAAGTCAAGGGTTGGAATGGAGGATGTTTCTCATGTTCATGTCGGACCCTGACGCTTTTTGGCCCACAAGTGAAACGTGCGACTGGGCTGCCACCATGTACGTCGG
Source organism: Fusarium cicatricum (assembly GCA_021730345.1). NCBI lineage: Eukaryota > Fungi > Ascomycota > Sordariomycetes > Hypocreales > Nectriaceae > Fusarium > Fusarium cicatricum. Next base: position 28,192 of record JAJODA010000416.1, read on the forward strand.
CGCCCGAGATGTGCCTCGACTTATGAGAAATGGCTTTCACTGGAGCGAGGACCACATAAGACACGAGGATGGGAAAATGCTGGTGGGCGAAGAGGTTCCGCGCAGTGTCAGGGCCAGGGGCTACCAGTACGCGCGGATCTACAAACTCGTGGATCTGGCAGAGCAGCCGGAGTGGGAGGCTGAGCTCTGGGTCTACAGCGCAAAGATGCGGACGCTGCGTGACTTCAGGGTGCGCTGTGTCGCTCTGCGGCAGGTCATGCTGACCTGGGCTGGCAAGTCGGCGGAGCAGATGGTGTATAACTTTTGCGCAAAGGTGCCAGAGTATAATGTGAATGCGATATATGATGATATGCCGCTGAGGGGTTGGTGGCCGTGGCCGAGGAGCGAGCCAGGGAAGGGGGCATGATGTGATATTGCATGGGCGTCAAGGCCACGGCAGGCTTCTTGATATTTTACTTTGGATGGAGCATTTGAAGCGTTTTCTTCAGTTAAGAGAGAGGTCTACTTGATGATCGGCAAACAGTATTTTGATGGACCCAGCCAGAAAGGCGTTCAAGGAGTGCTGACGAGTCATGAACATACAACGGGTAGACACAGTTAAGATGCAAAGCTTATAAGGTGCATTTAATAAGGCGTTACGGACTGGTATCTAGGAAATCATGTTTTCCAATATACATAGAGATATTTCTTCATCATTGTGATAATACCTCGTGTAAGCTTAGGTTTAGTTTATTCGCACCATATCATAGTCACTTGTAGGTCATCCAAAGTCTTTGGAGCCCATTTCTCCAACCCTACACCTACAACCCAAATCTTGAGACTTGATTTCATCACAACTGGACTGATGGCTGATATTGCCAGGGCACGAACACTGTTCAGAATAAACTCTCACCGTTCACTGATCAGTTGGCGCGTCAGATGGCGCGTCATGGCCGCCCGTGGGTCAAATCATTGCCGATCCATCAACACCCAATCTCGCGATTATAATGAAGCCCTCAGGCTCCTCTCTCAGCTTTACTCGAACCGCCAGATCACCAACCTTTTCGATAAATCATCAGCAGCATCGACAAGCTCAAGTTCCCCAGCCAAGGACCTCAATACATTAGCGATTCCGGAAATGCGCGATTGGCTCCGTCGCGCTGGTTACGAGCCAAAGGACCTTGCACGCCTCAGACATATTCATGTGGCCGGCACAAAGGGCAAAGGCTCTGTGTGTGCTTTTGCTACGGGCATGCTAAAGCAGTATGAGACTGTCGGGACATACATGAGTCCTCATCTCGTCAGCCCTCGCGAGCGCATCGCTATACAGGGCGAGCAGATTTCCCAGAGCCTATTTGTCACGTCGTTTTTTGAGCTCTGGGAGCGATTCTCGGATGCAGCCAAGAAGGAGGGAAGAAGCACAGCAGAAGCCGAGGGACCAGTGTCCAAGCCCTTCTTCTTTCGCTTCATGACCATTCTTGCATGGCACATCTTCTTGCGGGAAAAGGTTGACTGCGTCGTTCTCGAGTGCGGCATCGGCGGAGAGTACGATGCTACCAATGTGGTACCCCCTGAGGCTATCTCCACCGCCGTGTTGACGCAGCTGGGTATCGACCATGTTGCAATGCTGGGTGACACGGTCGAGAAGATCGCCTGGCATAAGGCGGGCATCCTCAAGCCAGGTGTGCGCGGCTTCGTTCGCAGGGTAGACGAAAAGCCCAATGTTCAGGAGGTCCTGCGAGAAAGGGCAGCAGAGAAGGGCGCTGAACTGGTCGAGCTGAACGACGCACTTGTTGAACAATGGGGAGGCGTACCGGGCAAGCTGCCAGGTAGTTTCCAAAAGTACAACCAAGCACTCGCCGTGTTGGCTGTACGAGAACACCTCGGCATGGACAGTGATCCCAACACTGCTTTACTCAATCTTCCGGATAAAATGGTTCAGGGACTTAGGGAGGCGAGCCTTAGAGGACGTTGCGAGACCATCCAGCAAGGACACATCAGTTGGCATCTGGATGGTGCGCACACTAGAGACAGCATGAGAGAAGTTGCCAGGTGGTTCGTCGAAGCCCTCGGACCAGACGCGTCTGCAGTTCTTGTCTTCAACCAACAAGAGAGAGATGCAGCGGAGCTCTTGGCAGTCCTTCTTGACGAAATCAAAGAGGCGTCAGGACGAGAGAATATCTTTAGCCATGCTTTCTTCACGAGGAACGATCAGGAGAGGCCGGCTAAAGGCGAGACAAGAGACTTGGACGTGCAGACTCGAGTAGCGGCGCTCATGAGCGAGAGGGCTCCTGGCTGCCTTACACAGACATTTGATAACCTCCAGGATACAGTCGCTGAGGCGAGAATAGTCGCTGAACGAAATGGATCACAACAAAAGATCTTGGCAACAGGGAGCATGTATCTGGTGGGGGGTATCTTGCGAGCCTTGGAGCCCGAGGGTCTTTTATAGATGGTTGTTTGTCTACAAGCCCGTCTACACTGGTTTAGCACAGTCTTCGTTACGTATGGTCTCCAACTATAGGGCATCTACCTTTTCCAGAATTCCCAAGGCGCCCCCGACGAGGTGCAGACTACCCGTGACAAAAGCCTGCACAGTCTCGCCCTCTGGAAGATGCTCACCTACGTGCCGAGCGTAGTTGATTGACTGCTCAATCGTCGGCATCACCTTGATGGTAGCGGCGGGGTCCAGAACGGCCCATTTCTCGGCGAAGCGCTGCTGGACCGTCATCTTGTCAATGTCGGCCGGGTCGAACTGGTGGTTGACAAAGTCGCGCTTGTAGCCTGACTCTGCGTAGGTGACGTTTGTGCAGAAGACAACGTGGTCAAAGGCGGGCTGGTCTTTGCGCTGGGTCGCTTTGAAGACCGAGTCGAGGAAGTCGACGGCTTCGGAGCGGCCTTGTTGGTTGAAGATCATGACGCGAGGACCGGAGCTGTGAGGGGGTTAGCAAGATGAAGAGGAGCTGGGAATAAAAGAAGACATGCCGTTCTGAGGTTTCATCTTTGAACCATTTGGCTGACATCTTGAGACTGTCGGCCGTGTGGGCGCCGTCGACGTGCCAGGTCACATTGTCCTCCTTTTTAACTTCACATCGACCTCTCCACACAACCTTTTCCAGACCGTCGACAAATTCCTTTGGTAGGGGTTCCGTATGAGACGGCAGAGACACGCCAATCTTGTCCAGTGCCGTTTCTGCTAGGGCAACAGCCAAGGTGGCATTGCGCTTCTGGAAGACGGCATCTGGTTGAATGTTGACGGCGCTTAGCCGGGGGTCGATATCCAGGACCTTTAGATTCACGTTTTTTTCCGTTGCTCTCTCCTTGAGGACTTGATCGGCATCATGAACCTGCTCAACCGTAAAGGCGAGACTGCCAGTCTTCATGATCCCGGCCTTGTGCCACGCAATCTTGGTTACCGTGTCACCAAGGGCAAAGACATGGTCGATGCCCAGGGTACTGATGCCCGATACTACGGGTCTCTCGACAATATTTGTCGCGTCGAATTCACCTCCAATTCCCGTCTCGTACACGGCGACGTCAATACCCTCTTGCAGAAAGACATGCCAGCTCATGAGCGTTAGATAGCGGGCGTAGATTGGTCGAGGCGCCATCAGTGCGTCTTCATCTTCCTTGGGCGCGGACTCTAGACGGTCCCAGACTTGGAAAAAGTACTTTGCAAAGAGGTCTTCTGAGATGGGTGCCGAGTTGATGCGGATACGCTCCCGCACAGCGATAAGGTGAGGTGAGGTAAAGAGGCCAGTCTTGTGTGGGACGCGGCGGGTGTGTTGATACTGGGAGAGGATGGAGTCGACAAAGGCGCAGGTACTGCCTTTGCCTTTTGTGCCTGCTACATGTATGATATTGAGGCGATCAAGATCAGACGGCTGTGGGATGTATTAGTTGTCGAATATACAAGATCAAGTTTTCGAGGGGGCCAAGTCTCACGGTATAGCCTATGCGATGCAAATATGTCCTCATCTCCTTGATAGACACGGCATCGGGCCTAATCCCGGCCTTTCGACGAGCCTCGATAATGTCAAATGGTGTTTGGAGTGAGTTGAGCGCATCAATGGCATCCTATAACGACAGTTAGTATCTCATCATCTTGCTTTCATGTGAGCATGGCCTTCTCACATTGTAAGACCGATTTGAGGAGGCCATGGTGAACAGAGAAGCTCTCGACGCTACTATAAATCTAAAAGGTTGCCTGATAGCTCGCCACGATACATGACGCATCGAAGTCGGCCGTGTTTTGTGAGTCTCTCGGCGACTGGAGGAGGAAGTGAGAGCGTCTTTGTTTGTGACTATTCGCAGAAAGCTCGGGTAATTTACTCGTCATCGACGCTGTGCTTCTGGTGATGCAGGTAGGTTCGTATGAGCTATGAGAGAACGAGTGAAATAAATTTAGATCATTGGAGGCATTCGATTTGATTCTAGTGTTTTCAGTATTGTTGGTCTACTCCAGGTCACAGTTCTTCTCTCCGAGTTAACATTGCCGAATGCTGTCGGTGTAGATCCGGCGCGGGAAGGTTTTAGTCGCGGCCTTTCGGAAGCGAGACCGCTAATAATACTCTCAGCTAGTTGTAAGCGGATTGTTACTAACTAGCAGATATGTATGATAGAGAAGACTCGATGGAAAAAAAGACAATACTCTCAATGAGAACATGGTGAGATTATTGACGACCAAAAGACAAAGAGAATATCGCTCCCTCTCATGTTTCATCTCTCGGCAACCCTCCGAAAGCCCTCGGAGCTCTCAACCGATAGTGTAATCCTCAACCACGCCGTATCTCTCCTTGACCCAACTTTTCATACCCTCTTGCAGCGCCTCTGCAAAGTCCTTGTCATATCTTTTCCCGCTGTCGAACCATGCCAACCTCGCGCGCCAGGTGAGCCAATTCTCCGCCATGGCGCCTTCGGGGGCTCTTATGATGCCCGTCGCCACGTCGACGATATAGTGCTGCCCGTCTGGTGACTTTCGGTCAGTGTGATAGTAGAAGACAGTTGCGCCGCAGGTGCCGCAGAATGATCTCAGGACATTGTCTGATGACCTGAACGTCTTGGCGGTGCCGATAATGAGGTCTTCCTTGATGCGAGGCTCAATGCTTGACAGAGGGACAAAGGTCCAGCCAATAAGATGTGTACCATTAACGAGACGACAGTCGTCACACATATCGAACGTGGCATTCCATTTCGATTTGTCCCTGCGAGAAACGAACCCAGACGTGAACTCGTTGTCGATGACCTCTTGGGTTGGGCGTGAAATGGTAAAAGAAACGCCTTTGCATTCGCATTCCACACGAAGACGCTCTTTACCGTCATCACCAATCTCTGGTTCGGATTCAACTATCTTGGCTCGTGGGCTGTCTTCTGGAGGGTTCCAGTCGATAAATTCTTGGCCCCTTGTATGCGTCAGAGCCTTAGCGACACCGCCATCCTTTGTCGACTTGCTATAGATGTGCTTGCGGACGTCGAAGTACTCTGGGCCGTTTATGAAGATGGATGTAGCAGGCACCCAATTTCCCTTCTCCCTTCCGATGCTTGCGATATGGCAGCCGCAAGTCGAACAAAAGTTCCATGTTGCGAATTCATTGCCAATGAGATAGCTCGTCATATTCTTCTCTGAAGAGGGCTCGACGAACTTGGGGACAACACCCACGGGGAGGCGAGTGTGGAAGATGGCGGGCGCACCTGAGCCATGTCTGCAGAGACTGCAATGGCAGAGATGAGTGAGGAATGGAATAGATGAGACGGGCACGTCAACCGTGAAGTGGACAGAGCCACAGAAGCACTTGGCTTCAAGCGTCTTGGTCTTGTTCTCTGTCATGGCTATACTTGTAAAGATGAGATTTAAGAGACAAAGCTCACCCGGGTCAGACGCCAGGTGGCTTTTATACACAAGCCGGTTTGATATTCATCCTTCTTACATCGTACCACGCTCTCCATGTCAAATGCGCCTTTGCAGGTTGCACTCAAGGCAGTGATTGCCATTCGTCAAACAGGGTGACGATGCTTATCTGCTGTTAGCCGAGGTTCATCCGTTAAACTTCAGACTTTGTCTATATTCTTGGCAAGCACTCATCATCACTTTTTGTACCTCGCACATTTCTTCTACTCACTCCCTCAGTTTCTTCGGAAGCTATCTCGGATCAGCAAAATGTCGGGAGGCAAGGACAGCTTTACGGATCTCCAAAGACATCGGTTGCAACTTGAGGAAAATGTCAGCAAGCTACAAAAGGCCTTGCGGCACTGGCAAATATGGGATGCTGAGTACGAGGCTCTGAAAGAAGAGGTCGAAGCAGTGTGCGATACGAGTGGTACAGAACTCGCCACCATTCAGATTGGCTTCGAGGGCGAGCTTGTCAACAGCCGCGAGATCGATGACATTTTTGGTGGAAAGACACAGAAATCCAGAGAGCAGATCATAAACGTTCTTGACCGGCGCATCGACTATGTCACCAAGAATATCGAATCTCTGCAGAAGCAGATCGAGACTGCAGAAACCAAACTTGCCGCGGCCACAGTCATCAGCCAGCCTGACGCCACTGACGAGGAAGGATTGCCAATTACCGAGATTGTCGAGCAACTTGACGACGAGGATAATGTCGTCTCGTACCAGCTCAACAAGCCTGGCGATTCCGTGCCTCAAGTCCAAAATGCTCTCAAAAATGCGGGCGTAACGGATCTTGAAGGAGCCGGATCGTCTTCGAAGGAGGGAGTCCCAAAGAAAAAGGAGTCGGAAGCCTCACAACAAAGCACTTCTCAGCAGTCTGCAGTCGAAACAAAACCTTCAGCTTCCCGCGTCAAAGAATCTCTGCAAGCTGAACTGCCCAACAGCAAAGGAGTATCTTTTGCTGCCGATACCAAAATTACCAAAATTCAAGACGGCCCTGCACCCCAGGTCTCGTGGAACGCCAGACGTGTCGAGCAGATCATGAATGACGCCAAGGAGCAGGAAAAACTCGGTAACAAGCAGCCGTTTATCCCCGAAGACGAAGACGATGAAGACGCGGAGCTGCGCCGGCAGATGCTCGAGTACTCTGGCGAAGTTGGTGCCGTCGTTGCTGAGCTGCAACTCGAAGAGGGGGACTCTGACGACGATTCTTATTACGAATTTGACGAGGGCTTCGAGGACGACGATGATGACGATGAGGACAAGTACGGCCGCACTACCAGCAAGGTCGTGACAGACACCTATCGTCAAGAAATGCTCGAGCTGGAGAAGAAACTCGGCATTACGTCGCGATTCACCGAAAACGTCGATGATGATGATGACGACCAAAAAGGTCCGGACGGCGAGGGCCTCGCTCGCATTGTCGTCAAGCAAAGTCAGGAGCCAGCATCATCAGCATCAAAGTCTGCACCCATCAAGTCAAACATCAAAGAGAAGCAACCCGTCCAGGCCAACGGCAAGAAGGGAGTTCGCTTCGCCACGAATCTCGATATTTCCCCTGGTGATGAACCTGTCGCTCTCCCAGTGAGGGAGGCACCCGTCAAGGAAAAGGAACCTGTAGTCGAACCGCTGAGCGATGTCGTTGAGCGTTCTGGCCCTGCTAAGGCTCCTGATACCAAGTCGAGCCGCAAACCATCCCGCTTCAAGAAGACGAGGGACACGGCTATTCCACCAGGTCCTCTCGACGTCCCTGCAAAGTTCATCAATCAAGATGGGCCGACGGCGCCCACGGGCCCTGAAGGAACCACAATAGCTGACACCCTAGTTGAGCGCGACTCCAGCGCTGCTCCCCGCATGCCCGGTGAATTCGATGATGACATGATCCATGATGAGGTCGCCGATGAATATCAGAGAATGCGCAAAAAGTTCATCCAGCGAGAAGGTGGGTTCCTCAAGGAAGATGAATCTCCCATCCAGCCCCTGGATGAGGCAGATGGAGGCAAAGAGCGCGTGAGTCGCTTCAAGGCTGCTCGCCTCTCAAAATACTAAAAACATACCAATGGTGCGTTCACGGCTCACGCTGTGAGGTGGATGTAATAGTCGGCACAGAAATCGATTGTTCACCGTATGCTTCGAGCTGCCTGTTGTGATCTGGCCTTTGTGACTAGGCCATGAGTCGGCCATGCTGATGTTTAGACTTGCTAACAAACCTAGCTGTCGTGCGTGAGGATAGATCAGAGACGACACGGCGGTGGTCTGCAACGGAACGCTATGTCTTTTGACAGTCGATCTTGTCTTTTGGCAATTGACTCTGTCTTGTGACAACCACATGTGCTGCAGCTCTCAATCTGCTTCACGTTACTTGTGTCGATTCCAATATCAATTCTGAACGGTTCTCTGACACCATTACCTTTGTTTGACAAAGTTTCCGTGGTTTTGGTTATTCGTTTGACTCTTTACATGTATCTCTATAACATATGTAGCTTTGCAAGAGTTAGTTGTCGTTTTATGAAACTGCCTCCTGATTACAATGCTGCACAATGCCTCATGCCTTTGTCCGCGTCGCACATCTATCGTTGGTGTGCAGAATACGGGGTGGAGCCCCGGAAGTTCGGCACCGCATATATCGGCAGCGGGTGCCGTTGATGGCTGACGTCTGCAGCGACTTGGACGAATGATTTACGCAAGACAGACCCCATCTCGGAGTCTGCTTGCCGTTTGCTTGAGCTATTCAAAGCTTCGAGGGTCTGCAGAGTTCCCTAACTAGACCCTTCTATGGCGTCCAAGCCACGGGAGGAGCCGTGGAATGACCCGGGACACGGAGAGTCGCCGGCAATTCGGCACCGCAAGCGTGCGTCACGGGTAACAAGACCATGACCAACTTGCTTCGCCTTGGTAGAGATACGTAGTCATGGTACAATCAAGTAGATGGAACACCATGTTTTGAATTGGGCGGCCTCTGGCTAAGGGTGATAATTGCCGTTGGTTCAACACCATGCAAGCGCCACAGCTTGGGTACTTAAGAGTCGACGTCCGGCTACAAGTGTCTTCTGCTACAACAGTCAACCCAAGTCAAACGCTCGCAACTGTCCTTTTCTACTTTTATCGTCAAGCGTCTTTCATTATTCCAATATGCCTGCCACCATGGAACCCACCCAGCAAGCCCCCATGACCGCTGATGATGGGGCGATTATCACACAGCAGCCTGTAAGTTGATGAATGCCTTGGAGTATACCATTATGGGTATGTGAACTAACACGAACAAGTCTGCTGAGCCTCAGCCTGATATGAGCATGCGAGGTGGTGAAGAGGCGGGTTGTGAGATGTGCTGTGGTCTCTGTGCTTGTGACGAGGCGTGCTGCTAAGGAGCTTCATGCCAACAAGAACGGAGTGGTTCTGATTGGGGATGTGAATGGAGTGGAGTTTGGGACATATTTACTGGGATTTAACATGATAGCATCTATGATGATGTCTAATGAAGAAACGGACAACCTTGTTGATCTCGTGGCTATATTAGCTTGTACATGGCCTTGAATGGGCCTTTTTCTTGGTAATTAGAGGGACATTGACCATTCATTGATACTACACTCACAGTATTATGGTATTCTATCTGGGCCTCTCTTTAACCTACTACTTATTATATTTCACATGTTCTCAGCTCACAAACATAGTGTCCGTGGCTACCTGGATTGACGGCAACTACTCGACAAGTACTGCACCATAACGCAGCTCTAAACTCTAAGCAAAAACAAGAGATAGAGCTCATAACCTGGGTCACAACCCCAACTAAACGGACAAACTGGCTTGATAGTGATCAGTTCAAAAAGAGAACATTAGCCTCGAGGGCAAAAGAAATGGTTCCGCACGGGATCGAACCGCGGACCTTCTCGGTGTTAACGAGATGCCATAACCAACTAGACCACGCAACCTTGTGCTTTGATGAAGAATTGTGACTAATCTTTACATCATGATCCTTTCATAATGTGACGATCTTTTCAGTCTTCTACATCGTTCTTGTGTAGGGTAGGAACCTTTCATATGTGTTCATGAACTGAATTATTTCGACATTTCCACGACGATGTACAAGTCGCCCAATCATCAAACTCCAAATGTACAATTCGACAAAAGGTGTATGAAACCCAAATTACGGACATTTACACCTCCTCAGTTGGTTGATAACGAGCTCGTGGAAGTATCCAAGACAGCTTCATATCATGAAAAGACGGCTGAAGCCAAAGATGTTGAACAAAATATGAAGATGTAACACCCTGGAGTCTCGATGGCACCATTATGGACAGTCGCCTAACATAGTAGATCCAGTATATAATTCATACAATGAGTCATGTTCCTCCTATTCAACACTCAAGACTGGGACACGTCTTACAGTCTCAGGCCAGCCAAGCCTCCTTTTTGTTATTACAAAATCATACACAACCCTTCGTACACTCTTTTCGCATCTCCGCCTATTTCCCAGACTTGCCAAACAATGAAGCAAGATAATCCCCAAACGTCGAGCTGCCCGCTGCTTGTCGCTGTTTCCGCTGCTCCGCCTGCGTATCCCAGATCTTCTGCACACTCCCGGCAACCTCGGCCTTGGCTTGGTGATCTGCCCGCAGCGCAGCCTCTTCGACCGCCCGCTCCTCGGCCGGGAGCTTCTCGAGCTGCTCCTTCCACTGCTGCTGGAGCTCCTCGGTCGGTGCAACCGCCTCGGTCTTGGCCTTGGGTAATGTCGACTCGAAGACGGGGGCCGGGAGTCCTTCGGCCTTTGCCTTCTCCACCGCCTCCTCGTGTTTGATCATCCGTAGATACAGCGAGTCGGCGTGCATCTGAACGTCTTCTTCCACGGCCGCTGCTCTGCCTACCACCGATCCGTATCCCAGCGCTCGAAGGAATCGCTATTCGAGAGGTTAGTGACTTGTAAGCGCCAGTTGACAAAGACGAGTAGTCGTACCGATTGCATCATGTAGCATCGCTCAAAGCGTCGGACCTGGTACCGACACATTTGCATTTGATCCTCCCAGCTTCCATGCTTCATACAATTCACCCACTCCTCCTGCTGCTCTGCGCAGTTCTCCAATGCCGCTTTACCAATGGCCACCTTCCTCTCCTTGTACGACTCCAGAACGCTCATCAACTTCTCATGATCGGTCGCAGTTTCGGCTTCGATCTCGGCCAAGGGTGTGTAGTTCTTCCAAAGGTGGGCATATCGTCCATCCTGGTATAGGCTCGCCGAGGGGACGGCTGACTTGTCGCCCTCGCCTGCTGCTACCGTAGATTCGCCATGACTAAGTTCTGGATTTGTCGGAGGAGGATTCGCTGGCGTCGCGGGTTGTTTCGATGGGTATTTGAGGGGAGACTCTTTTTCGAGAAAGTCGCGGAGACTAGGATCGAGTTTTCCCAGAGGATCCGCAGATTTGTCGGTGCCGAGGATGGAGGAAATCCAGCCCATTTCAACGAGGATCTGGATCAAAGTCGGATCTCAAGGGCGAGGATTGACGGTCAGATTATGGTTGGCAAGGTCTGAAGCTTGGCTCTATCTTCGCTACAGCACTGAACTTTCAATGGAGCTTCAACTGCGATGAAGCGGAAGTGCGGAAATAGACAACGCACTGTGTAGACTACTGTGCTGTCGACCAACTCACTATGACCTCAATTACTTCTGTCGCATTAAGGTAATCAGGAGTCGCGTCTTCTTGACATCTATATCATATGTCGTGCATCCGTAAACATACAATTAGCTCCCGCATCATATGGACCAAACTCGGTCAGCCTGAGCACTACAAAGACATCAACAGTCCACCAACAATTGCACCACAAGAGTCCAGCAGTAGATCCTCACTAGGCAGGCATTATTTGGTCGGCGAATAGGTAAAGGTATGAACGTAATCTTGAGATCATGACGACCATTTTCCTAGCCATATCACGCCCGATTGAACCATGAACCCCAGACAATTGTCTTCATGAATCCTTTTATTCGCGATTGCATCTATAGCACAACCATTTGCAACGCAACTTCCGGTGCCCGACCCTTCAGGGGAAACGTCCCATTTCCTCTGATGCTTATCACGCCGAAAAAAAATGCCAGTAGAGAGTTCATATTTAGAACTTGCTGAACTTCTTGACAGACTTGCCAGTTCGGGGCAGCACGCGGAGGACGTTGAATCGGACCTTGACATGTTAGCACTTCTAGACTTCCTCGTCGCGGGTCGGCATCATTCCAACGTACAGTCTTGCTGAGGGGTCGGCACTGGCCAACAGTGACCTGGTCACCCTCCTGAACACGGAAAGCGGGGGAGACGTGGGCGGCGACGTTCTTGTGTCGCTTCTCGTAACGCGAGTACTTCGGGATATAATGGAGGTATTCGCGTCGGATGATGATCGTTCGGTGCATCTTGGTGGAAACGACGGTGCCGGTCAGGATACGGCCACGGATAGAGACGAGGCCGGTGAAGGGGCACTTCTTGTCTGCAGGACCCCAATGTCAGTAATGCGCTCCAACTTGCATGTCTCCCGCTGTCGATATTATCCCCGAAACTAGCCCGTGTGGCTTTCGCATCTCTCGACATGTCCCGCATCGCGCTTCACGTCCTTCTGCTTCTCCCTCAACCAACTCGACAAGCTTTCCATCTGTCGCACGTACCGATGTAGGTTCCCTCAATAGCAGTGATGGGGGTTCGGAAACCCAGGCCAACGTCCTTGTACCATCGTCGGCCACCCTTACCCGGTCGGGTGCTCTTGGTTCGGGACTTCGAGTTCTGGAAGATATGGGGCTGCTTCTGGAAAGCACGCTCCGACTGGACGGTCAACTCGGTCGCCCTGATCAAGATGTTAGCGACGAGTTCGTCCGGGCATCGTATATCGATCGTTGGTGGTGTTCAGACTGACATCTTGAATGATCCTTTCTCGGGCAGGTACCGTAACGAGAGGGCGTGTCGTGGGTTGAGCTGGGTGAGGCGAGGTTGAGACTGGCTGCGTCCGAGGGCAGTTTTCGAGAATGGAGAAGTAGGGCAAAAATCGCACACTAATTTTTCCACGCACTTGGGATAGGGCTTGCAAAAATTGGGGGGGGGGTCAGCTTAGGTAATGTTGATAACCGAGCCACCACCGCCTCAGTGGCTGATCTGTGGCTGGTTCATGCCCCTCACGTGAGTTGGTGCCGTGGAGTGGGGGCACGCATGCACGTACCGTCGATATCGGCAAAGTGGGCCATCTCCCCCTGCTACTGCCGCCCAAAGTAAACAAACACGGTCCGTCGCGATATACAGCCCACCACCACTTTATCGCTGTCGCGTCCATTGCTGGAGTTG
>JAJODA010000417.1:0-55241 GCA_021730345.1 Fusarium cicatricum
GGATCGGGAGGGCGAGGATGACGGCGGTGATGTCGTCCCGGGCGAGGAGGTCGTCGTAGGACTTTCCGGGCCCCGAGTCGGCCGAGTAGAGGTCCGGGGTTGACTCGGACCGCGTGTTGAGTGCGGCCGTCTCTTTAGCGGATTTGAGGGAGCGCGAGTAGATGGCCTTGAGAGCGAGGTTGTCGCATTTCATGATGGCAGGCTACATGATTAGAGTTTTTGTCTTTTACACGCCATTCGAGTGAAGCATGCATACCATGTGCTCTTGTTTGGCGAACAGGCCGCCGCCAATCATAGCTACTCCGATAGGTGCCATTTTGCCGTGTATCGATATCCTGAGCTTGTTTACAGGTTTCTTAGTGACTGCACAATAACTCTTTCCAGTTGATTTTACTTGTATTCTCTAAAATCACAGCTCCACGCTGAAAAATTGAAGCTCTCATGATTCCCCCTCGTCGTCAAACTCCCCAAAGGCGGGGTTTCTGGATGCTCATCCAATCCCCTCTATCAAGCCCCGCCATGTCCAAGCTCCTCGTCCGTAATGACGCCGAGTTCGCCGAACCTACAGTGCTACGTAGTACGTATGCCAACATCTTCTCACCGTTGAAATAAACACAGCTGCCGACGTCATAATCTCCCTCCTTCGGGACGTTCTAACCATCTACGGATCACGGGCCGTCTTCGGGAGAGAACTGCCCCGATTCGGGTCGGCCGAAGTCCGTCCTCCACCTCCGATGCCTCCCCGCGGACAGACCGGCGGTGGTGTGGAGGTTTCCTCCGTAGAAAACAAGGTGCAGCGCCGTAGAAGTCACGGAACAACGACAAGAAGCAATAGATAAAGAAGCGCATGCATGCACGCACGCACCCGCAGCGCATCCAACCCCGAAAGCAGTCATGGCACCAGGGGGTTAGGGCGTGTGCATCTGGGGGAAATGCCTCCAACTGCCATTGAAGCCCTGTGCCCTGTTCAGCTCGGCAGTCCAGACCAACTAAATCCTTGATCCTGCCCGTTTCCCTTCCCTTTCTCTAGCCGTGATCCTGCACATACCCCAACACCACGCAGCCAACGGCCGCCCGGGTGCCGGATGCCCTTCCGGGGCTCCCGCCGGCGAGGCCTCATTCTCATGGCTTGTGCTTCTTCACTTTGGAGTGCCCTATCCCAGGCCACGCAGGTCATGTGCGTTTGCTTGATGCGCAATCCCAGCAATCCGGTGCATACGCCAACGTGGGATGATGCCGTTGAGGCTCCTGCATTTGTGCTCGTATTCTTGCCCTACTCTCACACTATCTCACCCGCTCGTTCTGAGAACCCGGCACTTGGGCCCAAGCATCAAGCGCGATATCCGAGGTGAAAGGGGAAGCTCAAAGCCTGTTCCCAGCCTTACAACTCGCCCGGGATATCCCTCTCTCACCACGTAGCACAAATAGATCCAAACCAGCCCATCTTGTCAATCATAATCTCAACATCTCACTCTTCGTACCATATCGTGCATGCCTCTCCCCACGAGGAGGCTTTCCTATGCCGTCTTCAACTCCACCTATGGGTATTTTCGTATAGTAATACCCCATCTTTCAACCATCAACCCCATGACACCACTTCTCAGCCTTGGCCTACCCTGCTCCACCAGTAAACAATCTCGCGATACCGTCATATCGTCCAAGGTCTGCCTCTGGACCTCCACTCGATTCCCCTGATCCCCTGTTTGCCCTAGCTCGGTTCGTATTTTCCCTCGCATCGGGCGCCTCTTTTTTTCCTTGCATCATCTCATGCACCTCAACGAAGTTCAACCTATACAACTGCAAAACAAATCCCGCTGCACGCCCTCGTACGCCTCCGCGGTGGTGAGAACCCTGTCAAGTCTCACTACGTAGTAGTCACAGGACTGCCAACGTCTCTATCGTCAGTTCAGCCCTCCAGTGGCTGAATCTCGATATCAAGCTCCGCCGTAATGAATGAGGCGTATAGGCGAGGGAAAGGCAAGCTTGGACTGAAACACGATCTCAGACAATGTGGCGCTCAAGACAGATTCCAGAGGCTATTCTTTAATGTCAATCTGTCTTATTTGGCATGTCACTGCCTCACTACGGAAACAAATTGATTTCGGAGCTTCCTCCGTTCGAATAGTATAGGTCATTGGGATATCGCTGGTTACTGTGCTCCCCATTGTGGCAAGTGAAGTCAATCTAGACCGTCGACCACAGCCATTGATGTTTTAGGATCTAGAATGCTGACTCTTGTCTCATGACCTAGCCATTCCTGGTAACCTTGGCGGTTTATTCGAATTCGGAACTATTGGGTTCTCAAGCTCCTCGGAACTCATCTGCAATGGCAGTTCCCCTGTACTGGCGACGAGAACACAGCCAACTTGTTCATACTCGTTCCAACATGTTGGTCTTAGGGTAGCAGTGAGTTTATGTTAAGATATATAATCTGAGTACTACTTGATAGATGTCAAGGAGGTTTGGCATAGTGGTCTTATGATCGTTTAGAGAAGTGAATTGCATAATCAAGGTCATACACTGCCTTAAGCATTGAGATCAAATACCGTTAAATAAACATTGTGGTCGTCAACCATAACTCTCAATTAAAGCAACAATAAGTACCGAACATGAGACTAAGCGACAACCAGGTCAATAGTCGGAATGAGAGAAAAGAAGAGCAGGCGAGTGCGTAACGACACGGGAGTTGTTTCAAATTGAGTTCACTTCGCTTCGCTCGATAACACTCACGTATTCCTATATCAATCCATCAGACATCCAAGTTTGACAACCCTACAAATCTACAAGTCCCTTACGCGGCAAAATGACCCAAGATCTAAAGACCTATTCAAGGCTTCTCCCGTGATAAATCATCACTCGAGGCCGGCCGTCCACAATCAGCTGCACCAACACCGCTACAAAAAGAAGCGTTATCATCCGGGCAAGACCAAGGCTCCGCGTCCCCCAGCTTCTGCGCCGTCAATCCCGCGTTGCCAGGATCCTTCATCCCAGCCTGAAGCTGTCTTCGATACGAAACCCGCCGAAGCCTCTCCGCCTCGGCAGGAGTGAGGTGGATGTAGATCTCGGCGGCAACGCAGTGGAGGAGGAGCGCAAGCCATGCCCCAGCTCCGAAAGACGAATTGAGGCCGGCGGCCGTCATGTCGGGGCGGTCGGCGCCAAAGTCGCCCCTGACGATGAGGCGCTGGTCGGGGAACTCGCCCGTGTAGAAGCCGGCGCAGTCCGGGTACAGGGCCTCGACGGTGGTTTGGTTGCGACGGAACACGAAGTCGAGCACTGAGCAGCTGGTTATCGAATAGTAGGGCTCACTCTTACTTGTGATGGTGGCCATGATGATTGAGATGACTCTCATGGTGAGGATGAAGCCAGCCTGCAAGTCGTCAATACCACTTCAGAGGATTTGGAGACGAGAGGCTTACAACAATCCATCCTCGCAGCATCCACGCACGATGCTGCTCGAGTTGGAGCCGCTTAATGTTGTAGTATCCGAGAATCATACACAATATGAAGATGATGCTGGACGCGCCAGTAGCCGCCTGCATATCTAGTGTTCCTCCGAAGCTGTCCTTTGCAATCATAAACACACCCACCATGCCAACCGTAGAGAGAAGAAGCACAGCGTAGCCGTTGATGCGATGGAGAACGAGAGCCTTGTGCCGAATAGCAGGAACGAACTGAAGGACTACCAGCACAGAAGCCGGGAGGATACCCGCAAGATGCATGATAATGCCTGCTTTGCCGGTTGCGCGCTGGAAGTAGTAACACTCGCCGGGAACAGCTCCCTGAGAACCATTTGGCCTACTGTCCTGCGGCTTGCTGGGACAGAGGATGCCGTCAAAATCGAGATACATGAAGCGGGAGAGGGTGAAGGCGAAGAAACTGCCGCCAAAGATGAACCAAAGAGCAAAGTTGTAGCCTTTGGTGAAGCCCACAGGGTGATAGATGCGGCGGAGGAGGATCATGATGGGGTGGCCAGTTGTTTGCGGCTTAGAACAAGTGTCCATCTTGACGGGGTAGAGGCCAAGAAGCAAGATGAGTAGATGGATGAATGATGAGTGATGAATGAAGACGGCTACCATACCTCTGAAAAGTTGAGCGATAATAACTACGCGAGAGCTAGAGCATCACCGCCAGTTGAGGCTTAAATATATGCCATTGATTGCAACATACATCTGATCTTATAACACGTCAACTGACGCCGCCGTGCAACATGTTGGCGATGCATCATTCACCATCAAGCCACCAACCGGACGTGAGTGTGAGGCGTCGTCGATTCGTAGCAAACAAATGCCATTTCGCTTTGTCGGCGGCCGGATTGGACTGTTGGGTCATGGGCTTCAGCACCTGCAGTAGGTAGGGGGGCACCACGAGAAGAGAAGGCGATAATTATTCATGCACACTTATCGGACCGTTTAATCGGATCGGGTATTAAAGACGGGTATTGTTAACCGCGCGCTCGGGTAGTTGATGAGTTGTTGTTAAGAGTTGTTGGTCATGATTCACTTGTTAGTACTAATATTGGATCCAGCTGTATGCTCATAAAGTTGGTTCTTTGGATGTATCCATTCAGATTACGAGCGCTAACCTCGGTCACAGATAAGCGAATGCAAGCGTGTAAAAGCCCAGTAGGGCTGAATCACGTCTACAAATAATTACATACTAAGTATCCGTACTTCGGAGGCACAGGGTAGGTAGTAGGCAATGATGAGAGCGTCCTACGATTCCGCCTCAAGGCTCAACGCCTGGTGATACATCCGTTGACTCAACTGGCGCTAGTCTTATTATAATTTCGCATCGTTCATTTACCTCAGGTGTACGAAACTGAGTTGTGTGCCTACTGTTATACTAGTGGCTCAACTATCGGACTTTCAGCTCTCCATCATCAGTTTCAATAAATAACCTAATATGACACTCGTTTAGAGGGTAAATTCATTCAGCCTTATACAACTACGTTATTTAGTTACGGTGCTTGCTACAGACGCTGTACTGTGAGGTCCTGTTGAGTAACTGACGGAAATGCATACCTGCTTCTAAGGTCACACCGGAACGAGAGCCTGGCATGCATCTTTTTCTCTTCGAATTGTTCTTAAGCTGAAAACAATACATATTGGGAAGCTCGTAGATAAGCATGCCTGGAGATATGTACTATCCAGCGATCGTTGGAGGTCAGCCCTGGATTAGAGACCTGAAATGCTTACACATGACATCTGTTCCCAGTACTCACTAACTAAACCACATTGAATGCACATTGTCATCCTTCTCCGACACTAACAGCAAGTATATACCATGAGCTTAACAGAGATTTTAATCACCAATACTGCCAATGTGGCCTTGCTCTGCCTTGTAACCGTACAGTCACAGTCCCTCTTACCGACCAACTAACACCGCACAGACGACGATATACCTGGCCAACATGTCCACCTACAACCTCTACTTTCATCGTCTAGCCATATATCCAGGCGTAGTACCCTCCAAGATCTGCCGTGTGTGTACATCACTCGACAAAAGACTTGGGCGACTTTCTTAGGTTTATAGTATCTGGGGCCTATTCTATGGACGATGGCCTTTCGACGTGCGCCAGCTCCACCCGAAATTCGGTCCTACCATCCGAAGCATGCCGAAGGAGCTCACATTCACAGATCCTCGAGCATGGAAGGACATTTAAGATCATCTTCAAAGCCACCCTCAATTCCACAAGTATGGTGCGTTTCCCTGTCCCAATGCTAGACGAGGAGCTGATCAACATTTGAGACAGTCACCCAGTAACCGCGCCCTTCGTTTATCGTTGCTATATATATATATCCAATATTGAATACATGGCTAACGCTATCAGCGTCGGCTCGACCAAGACATAGCCGGTTCCACAGCCCTCACCGTGGCTGACAACGCCAACCGCTCTCACCAGCGCGGCGCCCTCTCCAACGCGTTTTAGCCCAAAGGCCCTACTCGAACAAGAGAGAGAGTATCATCTGAGGCTACGTAGATCTCTTTATCAGGAGGCCGAGACCATTTGCAGCCTCAAGACATTCGGCCAACATGTGCGCCTGGTTGAGTGAGTCGCTTGCCACAATCACCCCCCTAAATCGATGGCTAATTAGCAATACATGCCAGACTTTACCACCTTTGACATCACTGGTAACATGATACTTGGTGAGCCCGTTGCTTGTCTGAAGGATGGTAAACGCTGCTTGGCAATATAAACTGATATTATGGAGGGGCGCATCGAACAAGGGCTCCGCCGAGGACATGGCGACTTTCTCTATTACAACCTACAGCAGAACAAAAAGGGAGGAGTCTTACAGGACGAAACGTTATTAGTTCGGCTTTCTTCATCATCGCTGGCTCAGAGACTACCGTATCCCTGCTATCTGGCCTGCTCACGTGGCTGCTACGTCCACCCCACATCAACCAGAATCTGAACATGGAGATACGATTCACCTTCGAATCGGCGCACCAGATGAACTCCCAGGGCCTGCCAAAGCTAACGTACATGCACGCCTGCATCGGCGAGGCCCCCCGCGTCTCCCCCCCGGTGCGAACTGACCTCACGCGGACGGTGCCTAAGGATGGAGACACGGTAATTGGCGAGTTTCCCTCCAGTGGCACCACCGTCTCACGCCGCAGCTGAACGACCATGCACTCGCCGCTCAACTTCAACCGCCCTGATGAGTTCATCCTAGAGAGATAGATTGATGAGACCTACGCGGGCGAGTACAAGGACGCCAGCCAGCCGTTCTCGCTTTGGCCTCGGGGGTGTATTGGTCGGCAGATGAGGTATCTCAAACTGTGGCTGAGCTTAGGGGTCCTGCTTTGGCAGCATGATGTCGAGCGGGCGAATCTAGACGGCCCAGATGCCGACGATGCACGAGATCCGAGGCGTGATTCGCGTCGAGTGATTGCCTTTAACACGTAGCTCAAGCTGCCGCTCATGTGCTGCCTATGCGGGATCCAGCGGGATGCATTGGTGCCGGTCAAGTAGGCATGGCGATTCCGCGACACATTCGTGGATAACAAGAACCGGTTTGTTAGAGCAATGCAAGCCCAGTTGGTCAACTCGGTCGTGACTGGCTTGCCACTCATGACGGAAACACCTTGTCATCAGCAAGAAACTGGTCGACGCGCCTCTTGCGACCCTGAGCACTAGCGTCGGCAAGTTTGACCTCTCGAGGCGAAGGGTTAACAGGCTCTTCGGGCAGCGCATGAACACGTCCGCCAACTCTGGCGAGCAAGAAGCGCATCCGCTCAAGCTCCTTCTCGACGGGGCCATTCCGTGTGAGGAGGTTCTCTTGAATGCCGACGCCGTTGTCCGTTGTCTGCAAGGGCTCAACGACAGACTTGAGTCGGTTCAGGCGCACCACCTGGTCTCTCAGCTGCTGGCGACGCTCGCTGAGCTCTGAGAGCTGACGGACAGCGTCTGCGTAGCGCTTGGCTTCCATGGGATAGTCGGTGACAGCTTTGTCCGAGTGCCAAGCAGGCGGGAGAGCCTCGATGGCATCCTTGTCGGCTAGGAGCATGTTAATTCCATCTCTGTTCATAGTTGAGGGCATCTGCACTCACTCAGGTCAAGTTCTCTGCCAATACCTCCCTCAACATCAGCGTCCCCTCCGACTTTGCGCTCAGCATCATTGGTGTAGATGTTATTTATCTGTTCAGCAATGTTGCGAGTAGCCTGTGGGGCGTAGACGCGACGGCAGTGCTGCTGAATGGTATGATTGAGGTTGAAGAGAGTGTCTTGGAGAACACGCTCGGGAATGGCCTCGTCGGACGCGTCGTTGGCGGCTTGCCATGAGCGTGACGGGGCGAGAGGCTGGGCGAGGAGGTTGGTTTGAGTGGTAAGGAAGGACTGTTTCAGCGACAGGATTGTCGGCGCAGATGTCTTATTTGACATGACGATGGATTTATCTGAGGATCTCTGCTTTTATCTGGTTGTGAATGTGCCGTTGTAGATGCTGGTGTTGATGTTGATGTATGTGTCACGTGTTGGAGGACGGAAGCAAAGGCGAGGTCCACGCTTGGGAAATTAGAGGGTGGCTTTTGCCAGCACAGCGCTATCCTCGGTCTTACAGCGCCTTCATCCCCTGGACGTGTATGACCTCTAGTTTCACTGATCCATTGTGCATTGAATGGGATCAACTTGACTGATGATCAATTAGATTGAACAAACATCCTTTTACCCAATATGGCATGCCGCATCACTCGGGCCAACCAATGCTGCAAAAGATGCAGTAGCGTCGAGCAAACACCATGCCCTGGCTACCAACCGCAGCCTGCAACGCCAAAGAGAAGCGTCTACCGAGTCGCAACCCAGTAACACGAACCGAGCGAGTCATTGATAAATGACTTTGAGTCGTTGACTATGAATAACCGAAAGGCTCATCGTGTGACGGGAAGTGGTAGCCTAACATATGGACATAATGTCTCGCAAATGTGTGTCAACATTGTGAAGACAATAAGCTGTCAACCCTACCTAGGTAGATTCTGACAAGATATCCTGGCGAATATCCGGCTCGGGAATTATTGGCCCCAGAATAGAACCTCATTCACATCCGATTGGTTCCATGTCGTACATGGCGGCGCTAGGCTCAGCTCCCAGTCACACAGTTGAGTCCTCGATACCTAGCCTATCCCGATCCTCGTCATGACCCATACACGAATTCTTCAAGTTCCTCGTGCACCTTGTCCGGGTCATCGTTGACAATAACGACATCATGAACGCCAGGCGTTTCAGCATAGCCGAGCTCGACTTTGTCCTGGGCAAGCCGTTTCTGGATCTGGTCCTCGCTTTCGGTACCGCGCCCTCTGAGATGTGCCTGCAACATGGTCAGAGTTCCTTTGCCGACGCCCAAGGACCTAGAGATTACAGTGGGCCTGCGATCTTGAGGAGAGACTGCAGACATAGCTGAAGGCATCGTGATTTGCTATCTTTTAGTGGGGGACACTGTCACTAAAGATGTGTGAATGTGCAGCAGGCATTCACTTCAGCATCATATGCAACGTTAAGAGTCAATCCGCATGTTGAAATGTGAAGCTTTTGTCTTCCGGGGGCATGCAAGCTTTGTCTTGCCGAGTGCATGAGAGCATATCCATGGAGCGGAATCTAATCTTGGTATGAGGTTGTTGTATCTGTCCCTGAAGCCCACCTCCACGCTGGTTGTGGTAGCATACAGCGGAACAGAACCACGTTGACGTCTCAGGAACCAGGTTTACAAACCCAACCCCACGGGTTGGTAGATATGTCCTTGGTTCATTCCATCATGTGTAACTGCTGCCGCTGCTAGTGCCTCAATCCACATCCCCATCGTTGATAGTCGGGAGGTTCACCAAGCGAGCATCGTCGTCCCTCGCCGTTCTGATAGGTTGACGATAGTTCTAGAAGCGACACTAGCGGAATGGCACCGCTTGAACGGTAGTTTAGACGCTTTATGGCTAATGCTCAGGACCAACACGCGAGTGCGAGTGCGAAACTCTTGGCTCAACGCCATGTCGGATATGTGTGGAGCCTCCCATTCAGCCCATTGTTGGTGTTTGCTGTGACGCCATTAACTTGGGCCTTCTGTTTGGTGAATCAACACCCATTCTCTATTCACTATGAATGGCATTCATTCTTAAAATGAATATTCTATTCTGCCTATTGTGGCATTGCAGCCTATTGATCCCAACCCTAATCACCGTCCGTTCGACCCAAACACCTAGACAACCAAATGGACCCAGCTTGCATCCATATGCAACCACAACGAACCCAACAGGGCAACCCATTCAAGCAAACTCGTGCGATCCACTCAGAAAAGCCACACGGGCTCTTGCACTTTGACTTGAATCCCGGTATCCGTCAATTGTTTCGCAGTTAATCACAAGTTACGTCTAAACGTTGCGTCCTCTCAACCGAGAAGAAGACTATGGCATGCCCATGTCTATAAAGACCCGAACTCGCTCTAGCACTATTGCATGGGGAGGAGTTTCTTTATCAAGACTTCTGCGGAGCTGTCACTCGGGCAAGCACATCGATTCTTTGAAACTATACGAAACTGCTCCTTTGTCAACCCAACATCAACAGGTTACTGGTTTAGTCTTGGCGAATACAGATAAAGGCAGTCCAGGCTACCTATCATGGCTCTTAACGGACCAGGCACCTTTCACCGCACTCGTGAGCATGAAGCTGAGGACGTTTCCCAACTCTCTCAGAATATCCAGGACGAAGCATGGAAGACATGGCCCAACGAAGCAGCTGTGAGTTACCTCAAACACTACTGATATGTATCCACATCACAGACGAGTACTAACGCATCTAGTTTGATCGTCTCGACGAGCACCGGGGCCCTGTTCGTCTCAATCTCAAAGGCTCTATCCCATCATGGGCCGCCGGCGCTCTCTTCCGCACCGGCCCGGGCCAAAGCAGCGTCGAGAACACCTCCCGCGGGACTCACTTCACCACACACTGGTTCGACGGCTTTGCACAGACGCACCGCTTCGATATCGTGGCCTCAGAGCAAGGCGGCGAGACGGAAGTGTGGTACTCGTCAAGACGCCAGGCCCAAGATTGGGTCGAGAGCGTCAAGAAGAAGGGATGGCGGGTGGGCATGACGTTTGGGCAAAAAGCAGACCCGTGTGTAGGCTTGTTCGCAAAGTTGATGAGCTACTTTGAGCCCAAACAGGGGAATCACAACGTCGCTGTCCTGGCAAACGTTCCAGGTCTACCGGCAGACAAGTCGGCGAGCAGCAGCGGCAAACAAGCGAACGGCCATAACCACACCAACGGGCACACCAACGGAGCACCTCTTGGTCACCGCGCAAGCCCAAAGAACATGTTTATTGCAACAGACTACGCCGGGATCCGTCGTATTGATCCATCCACTCTCGAACCCCTCGGTCTCGCCATGCAGAGCGACCTCCACCCATCCCTTACCGGGCCCTGCTCCTGCGCCCACGCCCAGCGCGATCCGACAAGCGGCGACTTCTTCAACTACAACCTCGAATTTGGCCGCGTACCCACGTATCGCATCTTCCGCGTCGACGCCGCCTCGGGCAAGACAGAGATCCTCGCCACCATCGCGGACCCTAAAGTCCCGCCTGCGTACCTGCACAGCTTCTTCCTCACCGAGAACTACGTGGTGCTGTGCATCCCGTCGTCGCACTTTGCCTGGAACGGGCTCAAGATGCTGTGGAATAGCAACATTATTGATTCGATATTGCCTTTTGACGAGGGCAAGAGGTGCAAGTGGCTCGTTGTAGATCGACGACATGGAAAGGGGCTCGTAGCGACATTTATCACACCGGCGGGTTTCTTCTTCCACACAATTAATGGATTCGAGGAATCTGTCAGGGACGAGAACGGCGGGGAGCAGACGGAACTCTGCTTGGACGTGGCCAGATACGACAATCTGGACATCATCAAGGGCTTCTACTACGACGTCATCCTCGACCGCAACAACGCCGCGAAAAAGTACTGGCTCCAGGGAAAACGGTACAAAAAGTGCCACCCCAGCCTCACCAGGTACCGCTTCCGAATGCCCTCATCCCCGGACATCTCCTTCACAGCCACCGCCCAGCAGGCCCTCTGCATCCCGAGCCCCCACGCCGGCGACCTGCCCACCATCCACCCACAGCGCGTCGGCAAGCCGTACCGCTTCGTCTACAGCGCGACTTTGCGCGGCCTCAGCACCGTCATCGACGCGCTGGTCAAAACGGACGTGGCGACGGGGGATGCGCTCATCTGGAGCGGACCCGAGGGGCACACGCCGGGCGAGCCCGTGTTTGTGCCGCGGCCGGGGGCTGAGGCCGAGGATGACGGCGTCGTGCTGAGCGTGGTGGTGGATGGGGTTATGGAGAGGGCATATCTGCTGTGCTTGGACGGGAGGACCATGGGAGAGCTGGGGAGGGCAGAGGCCGAGTTTGCGACTGGGATGGGGTTTCATGGGGTTCACATTCCGCTTGGGTCATGATTGAGGAGAGCTGAAACAGGAGTTAGGAGTTGAGGACAAACTTGGTCATGGACGGATTTTATGATAAATGCAATGAAAGCAAGCAAATCTTGGCAACTATAGCCTTTGGTTGGTGCTCTCGGTTGCTTCTAAGTGGTAGGGATTTATCTTGTTATGAAGCCCCAATCATGTCTTTCCTCGTCACTAATCAGGGGCTGCATGGCACATTGCCGAAGTGCTTTACTGGTCCTTAGATTGTAACTAGAAGAATGAGAACTGGGCCTACAATATACAGCATTCATGTGAAAAGGTCGTGATATCTTCAACTCGTTCACTGAAGCCATGGGTGTTTGAATGATGTTTACCGGTAGATATCTTGAGTGGCCTCTACTTAACTCCATTCAAGAAATGTTCCTGTACTGTAATGTATTCCACAACCTGTTACATTCATAAGACTACCATATATAGAGGATTCTATCTGATCTCAGTAAGATGTTACGCTCAACATGCACGTCAGCATCTGATAACATAGCCTCCTCCATCCGAGATACGAAAATCCCCCCACAAATCCTCCTCTGTCCATCACCCTTCCAAAGCCCCGGGAACGAATCTCTCTGACCGACGAGCTACCCCGCGAAATGCAACGTGGTGACTTTACCCTTTTGGTGGGAAATGGCCTGATGTTGACGCGCCCATGTCTCTATCATGCCTCCCCAACACGTGCCCAAGTACCAACCACGAGATATATCCCTGGTAGATTGCGGGACAAACCAGGCCCCGGGCTCCAACGGAGTTTGACCTCCTTTTTGGTGCCTACGCTCCCATGGGGTGATTGATAAGGCGCTGCTAGCCCTGAAATCGTGAGATCAGAAAACGGCTGAGCCTTAGCAGAACCGGGGAGCTCAATCCGAGCTTGATCAGAGACAGGGGTGTTGGTGATGCCATGGGGGAAAGCTCGTGATGATGGGCTTTGCAACGCCCTTGCTCACGAGATTGTGGTCTCTTGATGGTGATGGTGCCAAAACGTCGGTCACCGAAGCGACTTGAGTTGGCCAAGTCGAGAGATCGAGATGGAACAGAATCGAGGTCCAGGCTCGCTCGTAGATGATTCACCATTCCCGAGGATCACTTGTAGCAACTTATGAATCATCAGACTCATCAACTGACACATGGCAATATTCATAGTTATTGAAACATTGGACATTCATGGCCATGCTTGTTTGTGGCTAATTCTTACAATTCTCATTCAACGGCTCATCTCCCCGCTCACTCCACGCCGTCCTCATGACTGAATTCGTCACATTCCGCTACCGCCACCCAAGTAAAGCTCATCACGCTCGTGATTCAAGCAGCAAAGACAAAATAAACCCCTTGACTCCCAAAAGCGTTCCCATGTGTGCACATGCAAGGAAAAGAGGGGGAGCAAAAGCTCCCACCTGTGCAGCCAGTCTGCACTCCTCGCCCGGCCTTGACCCAGGCGATATGCTTTCCTTGTGTAATCTCATGCAGCTTCTTTTCCTTCCAGCCTCAAAGAGGGTATCTTTCCCAATTCCCAATCGGTCCTAATGTAGATGGCGATGTGCGATATGTTTTCTGATTTATTTTTGTTTTGGTGTGCATCACTTAAGCAGTGGCGGCAGCGGTGGCCTCGGCGGCGGGCATCTTCATGCCGGTACCGCTAAGGTTGCTGATCTTGGCGTTGGGGTTCTTGGTGTAGTAGTCCGAGATGGCCGACTTGATGGCATCCTCAGCCAACATGGAGCAGTGAACTATGTCTCAGGTTAGTAAGTTGCTGTGAGATATGCCGCAATTGAGCGACAGTAAGCGAGACATGGCAAGGAAACTTACGCTTCACGGGAGGTAGGCAGAGCTCCTTGGCAATCTCGGTGTTCTTGACCTTGCCGGCGTCATCCAGGCTCATGCCACGGACAAGCTCGGTGAGGTAGCTGCTAGAGGCGATGGCCGAGCCGCAACCAAAGGTCTTGAACTTGACCTCGGAGATCTTCTGAGTATCAGGGTCGACGCGAATCTGGAGCTTCATGACATCGCCGCAAGCAGGGGCGCCGACGAGACCGGTGCCAACATCGGCATCCTTCTTGTTCATGGACCCGACATTTCGGGGCCGCGAGTAGTGGTCGAGCACCTTCTCGTGGTAGGAGCGCGAAGCGTTAACGGCGACGGCGGGAGCGAGCTGTCGTGCAGGGAGAAGAGTAGGGCGTGCGAGGGGAGCAGCAAGAGCAGCTCGCCGCGAGACAGCGCGAAGTCCTCGGGAGAACATTGTGAATATGTGTGTTAAAGTGTGTGAGGTGGAGATATGTAACGGAGAATTGACCGAAGAGAGCTGCGGTAGAATCGACGAAAGGAGTCGAGCAACGAGGTTTCTTAGGATCCGATGAAAGTGTCGTGAATGTAGTCGCAAGTTGGTTGATGTGCGATGTAAAAGTGGTGATGCAGGACTGAAGTTGTCGGGAGGCGAAAGGCAAAAGGCGATGACGGAGGGAGGAATTTGAGCTCCTCACTATGTAGAAGACGTCTCGTCTCGGGCTTTGCTCAGAAAAAGATGCGGGACTTGGCGATTTCGGCCAATGTATCACGGCTGTGTGGGTCTCAATCAGCGAATTACCGAGCTTTGATTGCTCGGCCATTACGTCTTTGCTGGCTCGGTCCTCCTCGGAGGAGAGCCAGAGGGAGGGAAGGTGCGGCCCACCAACGATTCCATTCGCCTGGTCCTGCCTTCCGTTGCTTGCCAACGAGAACCCTGGCTTCTTTGGGGAATGGCTCCCTACTCCGACGCTTTCCTCTACTGAGATTAGCGGTATGGAGCCCTGCTCGATGAGTTTTCTTTCTGATTGGAGGGGAAGAGCCTAGAGACCGGGGATCCGGCCTAGTCTGCATCTGATAAGATACTGTGGATGCTTGTCATTAATAATGACATGCCGAGGCGAATCAAGGCTCGTCACTCAACCGCAGTACGTCAACAACGCATATTTTGCCGTAGTTTGGAAGGACAAGACGGACAGGTACTTTGCTTCGCACCAGAAAAGCCCGCTAGAGACGGGTATCTTGCTCCGTAGTACCGACCCTAACGTAGCTTGAACTGGAGATCGACCCCAAGCTGGCCAAATGAAAGTTGATGATATTTAATAGAGACTATGTCGTTAACCGCTCTCTTATTTTGCAGTTGCATCCGGTGCTTGCCCGGGTCTCCTAGAAGCGTCTGTATTTGTTCTCCAAAAGCTCTCACTTATCAGATGGGCAGAGCTGAATGCCAAGATTGATAAGGCGGTATTAATCCGTCCACTGTCCGCGGGGTCAAGCCATGTCATGTCCGCGGAACGGAGCAAACGGCGGTGTTCCGAGAGGGTAGAGTGCCTTTCAAACGAGGCAGAAATAAATAACACAGTGCTAGGATCAAGTTAAACGAATTCTCGGGGCCTAAGCTGGAGAAAACCGAGACGCGGTCGGTGGATCTCGGTCAAGGGGAATCCCCGCTTGAATACACCGAGTCACGGATACGGCTCCGGAGAATTCACGGAAGCACCGGATAGACAGCAGTTTAATGACACCTTTCAGGTGGAATAATCATGATTGAGCTTATTAAAAGATATTTATTCGCCACGAATCATGTGAGAGACAGTTGTTTCGATTGCATGTTGAGCAGTAAAGTCCGGTGTTGGTCTCCGGGCCCTCGGGGATAAATAGCCTCAGATCATCAAGTTCGGGGCGTTCCTCCGATGATCCGGCATTGGACCTCATGGCCGACACACCTTTCCCTGCCTCGAGCATGGTGTATTATGACTGATATTTCGGGTACTTGCATCATCCCAACGACTAATTGATTATGTTTGACCACAAACTATCCAATTCAGCAGACCAAGGTGTTTAAGATCATGACCGTCATTCATCCATCTTTCTCGACGGGCGCATCTCAACCCGGACCATAAAGTCCAGCGGCTTCACAAACCAGTAGTTTCGGGTATTCCATTCCTCGCCTTGTAAGGATGCATCCAGCCCAAAGTCAAAATCTCGAACGATCCGCGGAATGAGTTTTGACATTTCAAGCATCGAGACATGACGGCCGATGCATGTCCGAGAACCCAGTCCAAACTGATACACCATAGTCAGCACTGCCATTGACCTCGTCCACGAGGACTCTTACCGGCATATAGTAACGGTTCATCACGGAGAGCTTTTCGCTGTCCTCCACCAGCCATCTACCAGGGTTAAATACCTCGGCATCATCTCCAAATACATGACGGTTGCGGTGCGCTACCCAGGTGTTGACGCCAACAATGGTCTGCAGTATTGGTTAAACTGTTAGCCTCTCATTCATAACAGATCTGTGTTGCCTCCGACTTACACCTTCTGGTAAGAATCGCCCGGATATCGTTGCTCCTCCTTCAGGAACCACCCGTTCCAGCGGCAAGCCCGTGGCCGGATGCATCCGTAGCGCTTCCTTGATGACGGCTTGGAGATATGGCATCTGCTGACTCTCCTTGAAGGTTGGTGACTTGGACAAGCTGCCTTGAGTAGTGAACTCATCAATCTCATCCCTCAACTTTTGCAAGTAAGCTGGGTGCTTGAGAAGATAGTAGAGAACTGCCGATAGGCTGATTGCCGTGGTGTCAGACCCAGCAACCATGTTCGAAGTGCACCCAGCAAGGACATGGTACGTCGTGAACACGTCGGGACTCGCCGCATGCTTTGCTAAAAACTTGGTGAGAAAATCCTCCATGGTGACTGAGCTCTCCTCGGTCACGACAGGCTTCGGCGTGGTTTGCGACTCGCGGATTCTATCATTCGTATAGCTCAGCACGTAGGCTCTTCCTGCGCCTTTTGAGCCAGCCAAGTAGTTCTTGATGGGAAATAGATATCGATGCAAGCTGGGGAAGATACCGACGAGCGTTGCGTAGCCTAGATGGTCTTCCAACGCGCCGATAACACCTCCAATGTCATCTCCGCGATCCAGAAATCCGAGCCGTTTGGCGTACGTGATCAAGCCGATGACATCAAAAGCATAGCATTGGAACCAATGTCTCATGTCCACCGGTAGATTCGATCTCGACATCTCGGAAAGACGCTGGGTGAAGAGGTCTGCGCATTCGTCAACGAATGGCTCATAGTGAACCAGTGAAGACATGGCGTATGTTGCTTGATAGAGCTTTCGGTTCTGGGAATGACGCTTGATGGACTGATCGCTAAAGATAGCCCATGATCCAGGACTCGCCCATGTTGAGTACCACGATGACTTTGGGAAGTGGGCGCCGAGACCGTATATGATCTTAGCGGCTTCGGGGTCATCAATGCTGTATCGATTCGGACCATATCGAACAATTGCTCCTATTGAAGCACTTAGCAACACATGTTCATATTGCAGGGCAAGGGACTTTTATACCATGCTTCTTGTGTAAGTCTACATTTACTTGTTGAAAAGCTCCTTTCCTGACGTTCAAGAAATACCAGCCGTCGGTAAGCCTCGCCAAGAACGGGCCTGGCACCGTTCGAAGCGGAGAACGGAGTGATTCAACGATCAAGTGTACAAGTGAAATAAAGAAAAGGATCGCCCCCGCAAAGATAGAAATGGACGGCTCCATATTGGTAAGTATGTGTTCTGTTATGAGCTAAGATTTCAGCCCAGTTTAGATAAGAATAAGCTGATATTTAAACGTTTCGACAGGTAAGAGGAACATAAGCCCAACGAGAGGTTTGCCGGGTTGCTGTACCGAAGCCTCAATTAGGCGGTGATCAACTTGGGTGCTGCAGAATGACTGGCCAACAGGCGCAGCTTTGTATCAAGAACTGGCACTTGGATCTTACCTTGCTCAAAGCGGGGTTGTTTTACAAGGAAACATAGATGAATTCCGAAAGAGGCGTGACGTCTTACATGAATACTGAGTACCGAGGCTGGGGGACCTTCGGAATGTGGAGAACCTTGAGGATCTGGGGTATCTGGGGTAAATCATTATCTGGGATAACCATCACCATGTAATACATGATTGATTCGGTATTTCACTTGTGAATTCCATACCAGAGAAGCTCCTTTCAAAGGGGCTTTAACTGGTCGACATTCCGATCTGCTCATGGCAACATTGGGTAGATAAACATCTATCCTTCGTGTTAGCTTATAGCGAGGGTAGCCATTTACAAAACATCAGGCCCAATCTTTCCCTTCATCAGGCCTTATCAAATGAGTTCAAGTCCAGCTCCAGAAATTACCTATACGTTGTGTTGAAAATTGCGATTTCAGATGATACAATGGTGGGCTGACTACAGAATGACTTCCGCAGGAGAGCCTTGCGGTTACGCATGGCCGCTGAGAGCCTGGCGAGGCTGTGCTGCATTTTCCCTCTCGACGATTCAATGTTCCCCTCTTATCCTTCATCCTTTCACACTCATGTTCATCTACGGTGAAATCAGCTAAACATGGCAGAAACCGTAGCTCTCGTCGCAGGTCTCGCGTCGCTTGCGCTTCAGATCGCCGATGGAGCAAAGAAGCTCCGACAACGCCATGAGAATGCGGCAAGGCTCCAAGGGGATATTCTGTGCTTGACTCAAGACCTCGAAATGATTGGCATGCAGTTACAGGACCTCGACGCCGGCACACCTCAGATCCTGGAACAACAAATGGGTCCGATCATGCTGGAGAGATGTCGCAGCCGTGCAGCGAGCGTTTCAAACCAACTCACGAGTCTTACAGCATCCATTCCGGTCAGTGTATCGAAGCGATCTGCATTGCAGGCTATTCTCCGATCTAGAAGGTGGAAGGAGGAGATTGAAGATCTCCGGATCCTCGTCGTAAACCTGAAGCAGGACATACAATGGTATTATGCTCTTGGCCTTGCGTGTTACATAAATCTAATACTTCCAGGCTCCTCATCCTCCAACAGAATGCTACAATGCAAAAGCTACTACATGCACCAAATCGCCTGCCTGATGAGCTGGCGAATACAAAAGATAAGACTTCGTCAGCCCTGTATTCCTATCAAATAACACACTGTACTGCTCGCAAGTGTCGTTGCTCATGTCACACAACGCAGATGGTGACTGGAAGCTTCTGGCGCCTGCAGTATTCCCCCCTGGCGGAAGTTTTCAAGACTTGTGACAACGCTACATGTACGGCCCGACAGTATCGGTTCAACATTCGGGTCGGACTGACCCGTCTTGGTGTACCATGGACAGTGATTTTTGGGCTCGATTTGGTCACCGAGCCTGGAAGATACCAGCTTCAGCCAGCTCTTCAGGTTGAGAGGACCGCGAGATATACCGCGCCCGGATTCGTCATCTTGTGGAAGCTATCCCAGGGAAAACTTGAGTGGAACGAAGCAGAGTCTCAATTGAGAGATATGTATAAGAAGAACTCATCATTTGTCCTTCAAGTAGATCCGCAGGGACGTGGCTATCTAGAAGTAGGTTTTCCATTCGCTTGTTGACCTTGAAAGCTAACATCAATACTAGAAAGCTGTATCCTACGATGCCTGGGCCCCGGGGGACATGCAAGGAGAGACCCAACAGCAACTGCTTCAGTTTCTTGTTAAAGAACTAAATTTGACACAAGGACTGGATAGCCTAGCGTATGTGCAACTTGGTTCTCCTAGGTGAGGCATGTTACTGATCCATCTATAGCGTCATGTATCACTGCGCCTCTTTCAGCCGAAGGAACCGACATCTTGACCTCGTTGACACTCTCATCACTCTTGGTTGCGACTTTAGCGACACTCCCTGTCCAAGCTTCAAGTCGTGGCCGGAGCCTTGTGTGCCTTATGGAGCCTATGGGGCACGTCATTACGCTATGTCTAAAGATCCATTCTTTATTGAATACCTTGGCCGAATTTTGAAAGTCGACTCCAGTGAGACTTGAGAACATTCTCCACACCTTTCGTTTATGCTGATATAGAAACCTCTTAGATTTTGGCGACAGTCCGCCTCTCCATGCTGCACTTTGGCACGGATCTCAAAGCCAATTTGAGCTGCTTT
Organism: Fusarium cicatricum; assembly: GCA_021730345.1. Taxonomy (NCBI): domain Eukaryota; kingdom Fungi; phylum Ascomycota; class Sordariomycetes; order Hypocreales; family Nectriaceae; genus Fusarium; species Fusarium cicatricum. The sequence continues at coordinate 19,890 of JAJODA010000417.1, forward strand.
TAAAGAAAGCCACTTGTCCTTTAGAGCGGAATGTGAACTTTCTCGGCCAAACCCCTCTGCACATGGCTGTTCAGCATCCCTCACGCCTGGTCGCCCTTATTGCTGCTGGCCACAATCTGGATGCGTGTGACAGGAACGGCACAACTCCACTGATGTATGCTGCTGTTATGGATCTGCCAGAGACGGTCACAATTCTCATTAAGCATGGTGCTGGCATTCTCATGCGTGATAAGATGAGAGGCTACAACTTTCTCATGTACGCTGCAGCCATGAGCAATTGGCCCCTTGTCCGGCATGCTATCAACTTGATCGAGTCCAGAGACTTGACGACCCTCCCAGAGATGTTTCTCAGTATATTCGAATTCACAAGGCCACCGTCCTACATTGACGAGGGCGAGGTTGATTCAGAAGCTCTCGGGGCCATTTCTTGGTCTCAAGTCATTTCAAAACTTGGCGACATCAATATTTGTTTTAGTGACGGGAGGACGCTGATCCATGTTGTCGACTGCCCAGGGTTGGTAAGAGACATTTTGAACTTCGGCTTCAGCAAGCTTAACCATAGGGACCGCCTCGGCGAGCACTCGTTGTTTGCTATTACTCAGTTCCTGGATCCATCGCTGTTTAGACTGCTCATCGAAAAGGGTGCTGATGTCAACCTGCAGAATAACGCGGGCAAAACAGTCCTCCACAACTTAGTCGCCATGCTTTTAGGGTCGGAAAACGCAAAGACTAGAGAAAAACTGGAAATCATAGACATCTTGCTTGATGGGGGAGCCGACGTTGCTCTCAAAGACTACTGCTCGTGCAACTGTTCTACAGGTGGGCGTATGCCGGGCTCGTGTTATTCACTCGAGATCCTGGAGGCCCTTGATGACGATCTTATAAATGCCTTCTGGATGTTCGAATGGCTCTTCGTACTGGAAGAACGAGGATTTCTGGCAGAAGCCATGGATGTCTCCCTATCAATATTCCGTCGGACGTATTTCCAGGAGCTTGGTATGCGCCACCCCTGCTATGCATGGGATAGACCCTATAGGAACCACGAAAAAGACGACGTATTTTGGGATGTCTCGAGGCAAATCAAAATTTGCGACTTGGAGCAGAAGATGAGCCACTGGGAGGGAAGAGGATACCAGGAGATCAAGGCTGGGTTGATGCACCATTTACAGCAGGGCCAGACTGCAAGAGAAGCTGACGTGAAGCGTCGCAAAGAAGAGCGTAAAATTGCTGAGGCGAATGGCGAACTCTCTGTGAGTAAACATCCTCCCTTCTCTCGAGCCAGAGGCAGCGCAGACCTGGGGCTGAAGTTGAGGTATTCCAGGGCTTTGGAAGTGACATCACGGGAGACTATTTGATCAACTACGACAAGGATGAGATGTACACCAATGCCAGTATAATCTTTCAATGGCTTGGACAAAGTAAACATAATATCTTCGATGAGGAAGGGATGGAGGACATCACAGCGGAAGCTTTCTACCGATTCGTGGGAAGTTTGCGTTATGCTCGGGGCGACAAGTTCTCGAGTCGATTGCCGTGGCTAGCACAACTTTCAGAGGTTTTTGGTCTACCTATTTATTAGGAGTATTCGAGCGTTGCGAAACTAGCTCTTTTGACCTTGTACGAGATGGGCGGTATTAAACCCAGCTATTTGAGAGTGCTGAACATGTTCTCCAAGGCGCAAGATATCTTTGATCTCCAAGCTGATGACTACACATTACTACCTATCTAAACTTGTGAGAGTACTGAATCGTCTAATGGAAGCCTAATTAGGAGGACCGATGTTGTGTCAATTCTTTGGTACCATTGGGAGGTGGATGATGTTGCATGCTGGACGTATAACTTGTACTCTCCTTTCGTTGCCTTCTCATCGCCTGCAAACACGGCAGCGAGGTACAAGCAAAACATTTCTTCAAATTCAACTCGGAGCTCCCAAGCTTTTATGCATAAAGGTTTCGTTTGCACTGTAGGTGCTGCCAAAAGGGCTTAAGCATCATCCGCATGTATTATTTGACTAATCCTAAGATTACTTTGGTGTTAAGGGTGGTGACATTGACCGGGGCCGGGGCTGAGGTAATGGAATACCTGGCTGGGCATTAATACGGCGTACAGTGTCTCCAATCTCAGGGTAGTCCAGTTCCTCCCTTGGCCGCCTTCTCAAGAACGAAAGGTCATCGTGAGTAAGGGGCTTACGCTCCCATATATCCCGGAAGATCTGATTATGAGTGTGCGCTGTCGACCAGTCGTATCTCACTCTGTTTCGCTTGTCAGTCAACACAGGAAGTGGACAATGATCAGAGCAGGGATCAGAGAGAAGAAAATCGAGCAAGTCTTGTTGCTGGTCGTCTCGTAACTGGCAAACACGATCTGTTACGTGGCGACGACAGGAGTGAAGAAACACATTTGGGCTATTCCAGTCATTGTCCTCAGGGCGCCTGTCAAAGACCGCAACGCCACCAAGGATACGGTCTTCTACCCAATATCCGACCACATCGGCGAGTCCTTCGGGGTAGATGTCATCGTCAAGATACCCCGGGTGGTTGAAGAGCGTTGGGCGAGGCTGCACATTAGCCATCGCGGGCGTCGATGGCACCCATTTTATGACGCTATCAATATCGCCGTTGTGAAGTCGTAGATCAAGCTTGAACAAGGCCACGCCGATTTGATGCAGACTAACTGCGACAAGCTCAATGAGGCGCAGGGCGAAAGGCTTGGATCCAGGGACAGCCTCCAGGAAACGATGGAAAACCTAAATGTGTCAATATTAGCAGGATCACGTATCGAACTGAAGTATGATATACTTTTGGGTTAAACTTAAGAATTGAAGGATCCCAAGTCTCATAAAACTCGCGAGCCTTAACCATAGCTTCAGGGCAAAGCTCTTCATGAACATCATCAATAATGTGATCTCCGTAAATGCCAGGCAACCTTCGATCCCAGGCAACATCGGCAGTCGGAAGTCCGTCTATGATTTGAGCACAAGTGAAGATTGCGAGCTCGGTGCTAAACACATTCCTTATCGCATGTTCAAGCGTACGACAATGATGCTCGGATGTGATGCGAGTGAAAGGTACGCGATGGTCATGTGCGTAACGAGCAATCTCACGCAGTCTCTTAGAATAAAGCTCTAAATCTTCCGGGTCCATGATTTTGAACGGAGTAGTGCGATCCTCTGGTAGATCGTGATAAATCTGGTTTTGAGCAAGGGTGAAGCCAGAATAGGTCCGAAATTATGCGCGTAGCAGCTGAGCCAGAGGTTATTTGACAACACAAGACATAGCGTTAGTTCGGTGTTGTAGTTTCAATTTAAGGACCCTAGTGTCGATTTGTTTATTTTGAGCTGAATTGCTTCCTAAACCTCTTTGCGGCACGCAGGAAGCTTTGGCAACGGTAAATGTGTAAGCGTTAGGTCGTGATGCTTGAAATGTGGATGAAAACCATGTTCTTTATTACCCTGGAAGCACCTTGCTTCTGAGGGAGCAGTGCGCACCTCATATAAGTTGGTAAAATACTTTCTCATTTAGATTCTCCCGGTTAACCCAAACGGCAATGTACTTCCTCCGCTTGGATACTGGGCTTCCCTGAGTCTCACCTACTCTGCTTGCTCCAGTGACTCAGGAAGTCAAGCATCCACGATTTAATATTTGGAATCATTCTTGATAGCTTGCCACATCAAAATTCATGGGTCTCCTCTTGCTGGGAGACACACGCCACAAAAGCACCGCGATCTGCTCCCGTTTGTGTGGCTGATGCAAGATCAACTGCCCCGCCTTTAAAGCCTTTCCCCAGGCAGGAACCAGCCAGTGACGTGTGTGACCGCCCACCACTTAAGCTTACCTACCCAGCTAATGATTCCATTCTCGCAATATCACAAAACATACTCGTAGACTTTCTCCCTCTCACTGTCACTTTTTACTTTAACACCGCAGAGAGAAAAGCCATCACAGTCTGCCCGTTATGGCTTGCCCGCATCTCGACTCGATCGGTACGTGAGCCCTCGAAACAACCCCGCCATTCTCAACTACCGTTGATCAAAGAGCTCTTGACGAGCTTCAAAGCCGTTTCAAGTCACAGATGAAGCAAGCTAACCTCGATCCTAGGGCTCACGCCTCTAAATCCCGCTCAGTCTGTCTATCGCGAAGACTGCACCCAATGCTTCGACTCGATTGTATGACCTACATCCACCTATCTCACGGCAGCTTGTCGCTTTTGCTAGCCAAGACACAGACATGCTAACCTCACCATGATGCGAATAGGACGACCCCGATGGCCTCGATGTTTGTCTTCAGTGCTTCAACGGAGGTTGCGCCGGCGACCGCATGCACGACAGGCTTCACACTGCCCTGTCGAGCCACCCTCTCGCCCTCAACATCCGCCGAACTCGAAAAGTCGTCGTTCGAGATGAGCCACCTGCCAAGATGTCCAAACTGGCCATCGCCGCCGAGACCGAAGAGGACCGATACGATACCGCACTTGCCGTCAAGTGTCTCGAATGCAACACCGAGCTCGACCGCACGAACCCCAAGCTGGCCCCCATGGTCGACGGCATTCTGAAAGCCAACACCTTTTCTCGAAAGGAGGAGGTCAAGGCCTGGGAACAAGAGCTGACTAGCTGCGAGCACATTCTCATGCTGCAGCAACAACCTTCGAGAAAGATTGAGCAAGGAGTTCTCGGCCACTGCTATTCTTGCGATTTGACTGAGAACCTATGGCTCTGCATTGAATGTGGCACTCTAGGATGCGGTCGCAAGCAGATGGGTGGCGTGGATGGAAACTCGCATGCTCTGGCTCATGCCAACGAGTGCGGCCACGGCGTTGCTGTCAAGCTCGGCTCCATCACCCCCGAAGGCACTGCAGACATCTACTGTTACAAGTGCGACGACGAGCGCATCGACGACAATCTTGGCGAACACTTGAACCACTGGGGCATCGTATTGGCTGAGCGTCAAAAGACTGAGAAGAGCCTGACTGAGATGCAAATTGAGCAGAATCTCAAGTGGGACTTTAGTATGACGACTGAGGATGGCAAGGAGCTCAAACCCTTATTCGGCCCTGGCCTCACTGGGCTGAAGAACCTGGGCAATAGCTGCTACCTCGCCAGTATTACTCAGTGTCTGTTCGATATGCCGTCTTTTCAAGAGAGGTATTTCCGACCCAACGACGACCTTCCTATCGTGCAGGATCCTGCCGACGACCTGGAGACTCAACTGCGAAAGACGGCCGACGGACTGTTGTCTGGAAGATACTCCAAGCCCGATACCGACGTTGCTGGAGAGGGCATTACACACCAAAAGGGCCTAGCGCCTGCGATGCTCAAGCATCTCATCGGCCGAGGGCATGAAGAATTCTCCACTATACGGCAACAGGATGCGTTCGAGTTGCTCCAGCATCTTTTCAAACTCATTACCCGGTCACAGCACCCGGGCGACCTCAAAGATCCTACAGCACCGTTCCGATTCGTCCTTGAACAGCGTCTGCAATGCCTTGGCTGCAAAAAGGTCCGGTATACTAGCAATGAACAAGACAACATCTTCATCAACATTCCTCTGGAAAAAGTCCTGGCCGAGGAAGGCTCGGATGGTCCAGACGCTTACAAGCCTGTAACTCTGAAGGAGTGCTTGGATAACTTTACCGCAGCGGAAAAGATCGAGCGGACGTGCTCTGCTTGCGGAAGCAAGGATGGCTATATCCAGTCCCTCTTCAAGACCTTCCCTGAGACTCTTGTTGTCAATGCTCGAAAAATGACTGTGGTCAACTGGGTCCCTATCAAGGTTGACGTTCCGGTCATTGTGCCAGATGAGGCGTTTCCTCTGGACAATTATCTCTCTCAGGGGTTACAGCCTGGAGAAGAGCAGCTTCCTGACGAGCCGGAGGCCAAGGCAGCCGCTTTCGAACCCGATGCAACAGCACTGGCACAACTGGAGGCGATGGGTTTCCCTCGCAACCGCTGCGAGAAAGCTCTACATGCTACTGGAAACTCCGACGCCAACGCCGCCATGGAATGGCTGTTTGGACATATGGAGGACCCCGACATTGATGCGCCTCTCGATCTGGGTGGAGAAGCTGCGGGAGGAAACACAGCAGACCCTGAAAAGATTGAGATGCTGGGCGCCATGGGCTTTGGGGCTCCCCAAGCGAAGAAGGCTCTCAAGGAGACAGGCGGTGACGTTGAACGAGCTGTCGAGTGGCTCTTCAATCATCCTGATGACCAGGGGACCTTTGACGACGATGCGCCTGCTGAAGGAGCTGCATCTGCGGCCAAGGAGCCTGCTGGAAGCGCAGCGCTGCCCGCGAACTTCGAGCTCCAATCGATTGTGTGCCACAAGGGCACGAGTATCCATGCAGGGTAAGCTTTACCGGCCATATGATTCAACTGGTAACTGACAGTTCTAGACACTACGTCGCCTTTATCCGCAAGGCTCTAGAAGCCTCCAATGTCCCAACCTGGGTGCTGTTCAACGACGAGAAGGTCGTGGAGGCGCACGATGTGGAGGAGATGCGCAAGTTTGCTTATGTGTACTTTTTCAGGCGAGTTTAGTCGAGACCCGGGCGTCGACTTGAGAATTCGGACAAGGATTAGTCATGAGCGTAGAAGGTGTTGGTGAGGAATGGCATACGGATGGCTGCATAAGTCGGTGAACGGCGTGAGGTTGAGGAAGCGAAAAGAGTAGATATGAGATTTATGGCATCGTGCCTCGAGATGCAGAGGTTTGAGGATTCATGTAGACACAAGACACGCAATTCGCGAGACTAAATGGAGAGTTCATATGTGGATTAGAAATAGCAAAAGTATATGGCATATGTCTATCGCCGCTGTTTAATGTTTGAGCATGGGCAATCAATGTCCCCCTAGCGCCCTGTAACGCCAGCCAGAACCGTTCCCTAGAAATACACCGGAAATTCCACAAAAGTCAGACCCCCAAAGAGTCTGTCTCCCTCCTCATTACTCCCACAAGCCGCCCCTCGCTCTCCCTCTAATCGGAGAAGCGATAGCTCACCAGGGTATCGACCCGATGGCTCGCGGTGCTGAAACCCCTGAGCTGCACCCTCTCGCCGTTCTCAATCTCCTTTGCGTCCGAGTCGCCCCACTCGACGGGCACCTCGCTGTCGGCGTCGGCGTAGACGAGCACGTTGAAGGTGCAGTCGCCGTTGAGCTGGGGCAGGAACGTGACGGACGCGGTGATCTGGCGGAAGATGGCGGCGATCTCGGACTGGATCTCGGCCTCTGTCTTTTCGGCGGTCGCAGGAGCGGCGCCCGACGAGTTTTCCTGGTCGGCGGACGAGGACTTGGAGGACTTGGACTTTGATTTTGTAGGTTTGGAGATTTGGACCTGCGAGGAAAGGCTTGTTAGATGTGCTGGGAAGACGAGGGGAGTAAGGAAGTGTTACGTCGAATTGCCAGCGCTCAACGTGCTCGCCTGTGTCTTTGTCTGTGATGACAATGACGAGCTTGGAGATCTTGCCGCCAATCATCCACTTGTCGAGCTGAGACATGATCTTTTTGATATAGGCCTTTACTTGGTCGTCGGCCGAGACTTATGGCTGTCAGTCAAGATCCGGGGATTGGAGATTGTAGTTGGATTTACCGAGCATGTTGAGGCCATATTTCTTGACGCTGCGGACGATTAGTACAGGGGAAAACGACGTAGATCGGGGGAAGACGTACGCTGTAAAGTCTTCGGCTGGGTAGACGCCTCGTTGGAACCTGCACTTGGTTAATGGTCGAACAGGAAGAAGTCTGACAGATGCCCGTACAAGATCGTGTGAATAGAGTATTGGAACTATGGAAAATTAGCATCACTGGCTCGCAAGCTCCAGAACTGCCTCAAACGTACGAATTCCGCAACCAAGCGGGAACTGCCCTTGAGCGAGAGCTTGTGGACCTTGGACTTGTCCTTGTCCTTGCTCTTAGAAGCCTCCTTTGACGACATTTCTGCGATGTGTGCTCCTTTTCGGCAGCGCAAACGACGGTATTGTGCTTGCGATTCTGGCTGGCGACGATGATGGCGGGTTGAAGTTGAAGACGGATGGGTTTGTTTACTTGCGGTTGCGGGGTGAAATAGGGTCCAGGCGGTCTGTGCGGCGGGGTTCACCGAGGTTCACCGAGAATTGATATAGAACGATATAATTATCATGGTGTCTTATTTCAAACAATTCCCGAATAAATCATACTATCTGGGAGGATAATATACTTCGGGAGGCCACTGAGGCGCCTGTGGCCAGTTTTCGTAATCATACCAATCATACTCATACTCCGCTACATTGCTCACTTGATATGTCCGCTGGCTCTCCTGTGTAGAAGTTGATGAAGACCCATCTTCTTCCTCCTCTTCATCACTGCGGCTCCTATACATGGCCCAGCATCGCAGAAAGAAGCCGACGCTAAGGAAGAACGGAACCAACTGCGTCAATGTTCCAAACTCATCAATACCCTTGATATGGTTCCATGTGATAGGGAGCTCGATAGCCATGACAAGCAGGACGAAAATGGTCAATCCTGAAAGAGAGCGCAGTAAATGAAAAAGTTGAATGTGCCTCTTTCTAGCAGCGGTTAGCAGAGTTGGCTTGTTAACGTGGATTCTTACCTGATTCTCCTGTAACGAGCATCCGCCGGTGCACTGAGATAACAGCATGGTCTTACAAAGATATATCCCCCAATGATAATAATAATAGCGATGTAGAACACAGCACCTGCAGAGACGTATGCCTTGTTCTCGATGTTCACTCTTGCAAACACAAATACCAACTGCCGACAGTCCCGATCCAGCCGCGGCAGCAAGGTTGTATAATACCAAGTCCCCATGGCGGCATTGGCCGTGAGGATGGTAAGCGTGATGACACGGTAAAACTGCCCATGAACCTCCTTTGTCAGCAAGAAAGGGTCCAGCTGCGGATGACACTTTGTGAGTATGCGCCAGACGTGCAGCGGTAGGGAGAACAGAAAGAAGCCCATGGCGAAAAGAAGCAGAAAATACACGTCGAGCGGCTGGAGCTTGCCCTGGGCTACCCCAATGACGAGGGCTGTTGAGGCCGCCGCGGAAGCAAAGGCGCTGATGAAACGCATGTCGGCGAGGTACTCTTCAGACATGTATTCGATAATGAGTGTGCCGAGCCATTGGATGTAGAAGGCGGTGCGGATGCCGACGCCGTAGATATCTGGTCGGCCTGGGAGAGAGCAGAGAGGGTGGCTGTTCCTGTCCATGAGTACTGGGAGTGGTGTTGAAGAGGCATGGATCCCGTTGTGGTTCGGGATATGGCATGCACTTGTAGTCCATTTCCCGCTCTGGCAGCATGTAACGAGCTCACTATCGCCTCGTCGTAATGCAAATGCATCATGAACATGCGCATGGCAGCTTCCACGACCGACGGGCCGAAGCGATTCAGAAGTAGTCCAACCCCAACTCCAACAGAGCGCTTGCTTGCGAGAGGAACACATGTCGCTTTGACTCATCACCTGTTGAGCCTAATCCAGGGTTAGATCCCAAGTCAGAGCCTGAATTAGTCATCGCTTAACAAGCTGGGCGAGGCAACTAGGCGAACCCGTCCCAGTTGACACTGAGTCAAGCGGCAGGATGCATCAAGGAGAACCTCTGTGGCAGCCTTCCAGGTATGACACCGTCCTTTTTCGGCCGCCGGCTGAGGGCTAAAGATGCGACTGTTACGCACCGAACAGCCTGAGGATCGTGGATTGTCGTCCTTGGAGTCGTAGGTTCCTAGACTCAAGGCACAACAGCGCACACGTGTCGCCGACTGCGTGAACTGTGAACCCTTCTCGGTCGCCTTGCGAAGCGCAGTGAGTTTGAAGCAAGTGATGGGATTAGCAAAGTCAGAGCCGACCCAGAAATCGCCAAATTTGTGATGGTAAAAGACGCATTCTTTCCTCGCAGCCTTTGGGAAAGACGGGATGCTCCGGTCAAATACCGGAGGTACGTATCCACTCCGACTCAGCGGGGCCGGTCCTAGAAAGTGGGTCTTGCGACAGATCCGACTCGCTTATCGATAAGATAACGAAACTTTTTTCCAGCCTTCAAACATCCCACCTATTCGCAGCGCAAATTGTTCCCAGTCTTTTTTGCGATAGCCATCACCGCCTTTCCCATAGATTCCCCAGATCAATTTAACGGAATCCCCTATCGACAATGGCTGCCACGAAGCACGTTCTCGCCGAGAGCGAGGAGCATGTTGTCGACCGCCCCTCCAAGAAGACCAAGATCGCCGACGCCGATGGCGCCGCCGAGAAGGCCCGCTTGAAGAAGGAGAAGAAGGAGAAGAAGAAGGAAAAGAAGCGCAAGACTGAGGAGGTTACCGAGCCGAGCGTCGAAAAGGCTGACGACTCTGAGGCCGAGCGCGCTGCTGAGAAGGAGCGCAAGAAGGCCAAGAAGGAGAAGAAGAAGCTGGAGAAGAAGCTCAAGGCCGCCGAGACCGAGATGCCCGCTGAAGAGCAGAATGGAGACGCTGCTGAGGAGGCACCTCAGGAGAAGAAGTCCAAAAAGGACAAGAAGAAGTCGGAGTCTGCTGTCACTGCAGATGAGTCCGCTCCCAGCAATGGCGCCTACGCCCAGACCATCAGCCTCTCCAACGTCCCTCAAGCCGATATCGATTCCTTCCTCTCGACGAACCAGATCCTCATCACGGACCCCAACACCGAGACCATCACCCTCCGCCCCGTCCTGGAGTTCCATCACCTCCCCGCTACCAACCTCCTTGAGAAGAAGCCCTCGCCATTCGCAAACTACAAGGCACCCACGCCCATCCAGTCCGCCTCGTGGCCGTTTACTCTGTCTGGCCGTGATGCGATAGGAGTCGCAGAGACGGGATCCGGAAAGACCATGGCGTTCGCGCTGCCCTGCGTGGAGTCTGTCTCGGGGATCAGCAAGAAGGGCACCAAGGCTGTCATTGTATCGCCTACGCGAGAGCTTGCCATGCAGACTCATGTCCAGCTGGCTTCGCTGGCCGCTCTTAACGGGCTCAAGTGTGTGTGCCTCTTTGGTGGTGCCTCCAAGGACGACCAGCGAGCACAGCTGCGTCGCGGTGCCGACATTATCGTCGCGACGCCCGGTCGTCTCAAGGATTTCATGTCTGACGGCACAGTTGACCTGAGCCAGTCGGCCTTTGTCGTTCTCGACGAGGCTGATCGCATGCTCGACAAGGGTTTCGAGGAGGACATCAAGATGATCCTGAGCGACTGCCCTCCCCGAGAGCAGCGCCAGACCCTCATGTTCACGGCGACGTGGCCGCAGTCTGTGCAGTCCCTCGCGTCAACCTTTATGGTCAACCCCGTCAAGATCACGATTGGATCCGGCGGCAAGGAGACGGCCGACGGATCTGTCGAGCTGCAGGCTAACATGAGAATTACACAAGAGGTCGAGGTTGTCGAGCCCCGTGACAAGGAGTTCCGGCTGTTGCAACTCTTGAAGGAGCACCAGGCTGGCAAGAAGAAGGATGACCGTATCCTGGTTTTTTGCCTGTACAAGAAGGAGGCTACCCGCGTGGAGAACTTTTTAAGCCGCAAGGGTATCCGCGTTGGTGGTATTCATGGTGATCTACGACAAGAGCAGCGAACAAGGAGTCTCGAGGCCTTCAAGTCGGGACAGACCCCTGTGCTCGTTGCTACTGATGTTGCGGCCCGAGGCCTGGATATTCCCGAGGTGAAGCTGGTCATCAACGTTACAGTATGTCTTCCTTTCTCCCATGTGCCATTAAGTAGCTCGCTGACATTTCTAGTTCCCCTTGACTATCGAAGACTACGTCCACCGCATTGGACGAACTGGCCGAGCTGGCAAGACCGGTCAAGCCATCACCTTTTTCACCGTCCAGGACAAGGCGCACTCTGGCTCGTAAGTACACATACATTCCTTGATGACTGGAACAACTACTTACTCTTCCCAGCCTGGTCAATATCCTCAAGGGTGCCAACCAGCCCGTCCCCGAAGATCTTCTCAAGTTCGGAACCACGGTCAAGAAGAAGGCACACGACATGTACGGCGCCTTTTTCAAGGATGTCGACATGAACCAAAAGTCCACCAAGATCACGTTTGATTAAGTTCAGTTTCGAGACGATTTTATTGTTTGGTGGCTCTGCGACCACGGATAGAGTGTAGACACTCGAGGATGAACCGACGCTCAAGGAACAGGCTGCGATGATTAGACGTGTTAAAAGTTTTCTGCTGGTATTTGTAGACGTACATAAGAAGCAATAATGGGATAGCCGAGGCGGCAATCTTTACGAGGGATTTGATGGGTTCATCTTCGGCGTTGTCGAGAACCTTGAGTTGCTTGAGAAGTATGCCCGTAGCGAGCGAAACGGCCACTGTTCCATCAGGAAGCAGTGTCCTAATGCTGAAATCGACACCGTGCTTTGTAAAGAATCGCTTGATGAATGCGCCACTCCAGACGATACGGCACGCCATGTTGATGATGTTGGCTAACACTAAGCCGACGGCACCAAGGGGAAAGACCTTCATGAAGAGGAAAGCCGAGGAGGCAAAGGCTACGGAGAAGGCGCCCATCCAGCCAGATTGCTGATGAACCTCTGCTTCTGTCGCGACAGACGCCACAAAAGACTCTGTGAGGCCGTTGAGGGCGAGAAAGGGGATATAGAAGCAGTAGGCGGCCAGCACCTGACCAGCCCCTGAGCCGGCCCATTGCTTACCAGCCACAATGGCGAGGAGAGAAGGGGCGGCAAAAGGACCAATGTTGATGATGATCGACGAGAGGAGGATGTATAGGCGCAAAAGGGTCCGCAGGTTCTGCTTTGCCTCCTTTACAGCTGGCGATGCATTTGCGGATGGTTTGTCACCGTCTCCGACAGGCATCCGCGCCGCAGGAGATGCCAGCAGGCGGGAGAAGTAGGTTCGACTGCTCTCCTCGACGGGCTGGAACAGCAGACGCGCTAAGAGACCACCGTAGTTGTTGGCGAGGGCGTATGCTCCTTGGACTTGGGTGCTGGCGAGGATAGAGACGAGAAAGGTGTCGCCCTGGGTCAACAGGTGCTTGACCACGCTTTGGGCCATCATGCTACCGGCCAGCGTCAAAGTGGGTTTGTCAAAGTAGGAACCCCAGAATCGACCATCTTTGGAAGATACTGATTTAGGGAGAATAGAGAAGCCGACGGAAGAGGCAAGGCGATATCCGGACACGAGATAGACGAGGAGCAGGGAGAGGCCATAGGTCATCTGTCCCAGCGCAAAGGGCAAAACGCCTAGGTCATTACGCTGTTTTGATGCCCAGACTGCAGAGCCGAAAACGACGATGCAACGGAGGAACGTTGCAATTGACTCTGCAGCAGCTCGCGTGCCGAACTGCAGACGCATCTGCAGAAGGACAAAGCATGGCTCAGAGAGCAGCTCAACCATAGCCGCAAGACCGTAGAGGTACAGCGACTCGACGAGATACGGCGTCCTGAGAGTCACATCGTTTGCGTATGCGAGGTACATCCATTCCAATCCTAGACTCACAACACCTCCGAGCCCAATGGCGAGATATCCCAAGTTGACAACGGCCTGGCTCTCCTCCTTGCCCTTGGCGCTGCTACCCTGCCGCTGGATCGCGACGCGGAGGCTCTCACGTGCAAAAAAGAGGACTGAGAGGTAGTAGACCTCGAGTTGGGTTGACAGGCCGAGGAGAGGCGCGGTGAGGTAGCGCAGGAGGAGCTGGTTGGCGATGAAGGTGATGAGGCGGGATGCGAGTTGGAGGATGATGAGGAGGGATGCGCCCTTGAGCATGGAGGGTGAAGACGGTGAGGCGTCTTGGGGTTTGTTAGAGGACGGCATCTTGGCCGTGAAGAGAGACTAGAGCCGTGATTATTGAGGTGTTGTTGAGATGAAGCTCATGTTTGATATTGCATCTTGAGGAAGGGCGTGGACACGTGTTGGGCCGTGATGTCTTGGATGAGTGAATGGCTCAGTGGGTAACTGGGAGGTTTTAGCGGGTGGTGCCCTGTAGTGATAGTGAGATGCCCCTGTGCAACCTTTACTCTGGGTGTATCTCAACTAGCCAGAGCATCAACTTCCATACATTTTCTCTCGTACTCGACTGTATCACGAGTTTCATTTGAATATATTCGACAACATCCACTGCTATTAATATGGTTCGTTTCTCCACGATGCCAGCGACGACACTTTTTGGCAGTGTTAGGAATTGGGAGACGTAATGCATCTGTTGAAAACGCTCCATGCCTCCTTCCTCCCGTGCAGTGACAACGCTTGCCGTGCAAACACTGCCGTTCATCTCTCTTCCTCAGTCTTGTCGCGTTCTTGCACCTCTCCTTATTCAGCCTCACACGATTTCACATCAAAGACCTCAGCTTCAAGTACTACTATCCGCTTCTCGACTCGGTTAGATACGTCTTGAGACGACAGGCGTGAACGTCGAGATACGGCTTTGAGCCATCTCTTCTACGTCGGTAGCCAGTCTTGGAATTGAGGCGGTACGGATGCTAACAATGAAAGTGCTGGCTACAGCATGACCAGCCATTACCATATTGCAATGTCATCTACGGATCTCGACAACCATGATATCAAGCTTTCAATCACCGAGAACGCAACAGAGAGTCCCGAGCCGAGCTTTCCATTCCTCAGATTGCCGCCCGAGATTCGACTTCATGTCTACGATCTGCTCCTCGTCAACCGCTACAACCGCAAAAGGTTTCCATGGCGGGCAGCCTGGGGATTCGTGACAGTCGGAAACACATGTCAACAAATGGTCCCTCTGGGCTCAATCGAAAATACCGAGGATAGAACAATCGAGCCCGCAATACTACGGACATGCAAGCAAGTCTACTACGAAGCTGTCTCTATCCTCTACTCACGAAACGTCTTCTATTTCGATTACCCAAGTTCGATGTTCCGCTTCATGAGAGGTGCCGGCTATAAGAACATGGGGTTTGTTAAGTCGTTCGCCCTCACGTTCTCGCGCTATGATGAATACCCCGCGGGGGCGGTTTTGGTTGATTACCTGACCTCTCACTTTGTTAGGCTAAGGGCCATAGACCTCTCGTTTGAAGCAGATTTCAAGCCGCCCTGGTGGATTGTGCCACCAGAGACCCTCGAGGGGGGTCTGGGAGATGATTTGGACTTCGTGCAAGCTCTAGCGAGGATCCAAGGACTGGAGAAGCTACGCATCCGTGGTTATTATTCAAAGCATTGGCCGTCGTATCTGACGAGGGAGTTGGGCATACAAGTGGAGGCTTATCCCGGTCACTGCCTTGAGCTGAATGATGATGGCGACACCGAGACGGAGGAATGGATACGGGAGATGAACAAGAGGGAACTGGAGAACTTTGCAAAGTATCAAGAGGGGACCGAAGATTTGATTCCAAAGTCATGTAGATGATTTTTGGAGGACAAGGGAAACGGCTGGACCAACTGAGCAAGCGGCTTCTTGGGGTCCTTAGGGCGCTCGGGATCATTTGTATGATACCATATTATTTGACTGAAAGTTGCGGAGCTATGCCATTCGGATTTTCATTCCTGGAAGCCGCTCATCGGGGGCTGGCCTTGTAGAAAGCTTTTTGCCGGTCAAAGGTGTGCCACGTCCGATTACCTATAATTGACAGATTATTCATATGTGTGTATACCCTGATGACGGTAGGCTTGCCTTACAAGAGACACTCGAGGAGGAGGAGAAGAATGGAGCGCCATGAGAGGGATCTAGGCAGACCGATGCTCAGTCAATGGGTTGAGAGGGATGACCGGAAAATCTGTGTCATCAATGACCCAAGAAGTCAAAGATGAGTTCCTCGGTAAGGACGTTACCAAGAAGTTTGAGTGCCCAGCAGCTCAGACTGTAGAGCGTATTTGCATCAGATGTCAAAGGACAGATGGCTTCACGAACCTTGCGATACAGTCAGGCCCAACGCAGAGGTCACCACGTTGAGATCCATCTTCCTCGCCAGAGCACGGATATTCAGTGAGGTTGCGCGCCATTGTTAAGCCAACATTCTCCGGATCATGTTTGCCTTGTCATGTCAGATGAATAGGATCGGCAGTCTAAGCCATGATTTTAGTTCGGGGGGCCGAAACTCCATAAATAGCACCGCCACCAACACGGCCGTCTAAGTCGCACAGGCAAGCATCGCGTGGTACAGCCTGTCGATCAAGAGAAGCCAGGCTGCTGAAGGGTTTATATGTAATCAAGGTTGATGCCTCAGTGTCAGCAAGTATAGAGGTCTGGGTTTCAGAGGCAAAACAAGTGTTGGGTGCAACAACCCCAAGCTGACAGCTCATGAGAATGGACAAGGATCATCGGTGGACATGTCAGCAGAGGTCCACCTTTTGGGGAATGAGAGGCGAAGCACAGGGTCACACAAGCTTGGCATGACGGACCTTGAAATCTCGGAGAGTTTTCTGCAAAGAGACGAACTGTCCGTCAGGTGAGGTCAAGGAGCATCAAGCTGAAATCGTTGCAAGCCAGCCTTCTAACAGTTGCAGAGATCGACTTTTGAAACAGAACGAACATGATAGACAGGGGCAGGATCTGATAGAGATCAGCATAGGACATAATATCAACCGAGAAAACCCAGACTCCTTCAGGCTAATGTGTCTATCCATCCCAGATCGGCTGGCAGCATGAACTCAACCCACACCAAGTTCACTAATAAGCCCAACGAGACCTATTTTTACCTGTTCCCAGAATCCCTCTATCAATGGCCCAGAACCCACACTCAACTTTCGATTTCCAAGTCTCAGCCTCCCTTTTTCTTTGTTGCCTTTCAAACTCAGCCTTACACGGTCCCCCATTCCATCGTCTCAACCCCCTGTCCCTGGCCTGGGGTCCTTGTTCATTTCCAACGATCCCACATATCATTGACTCAGCAATCCTTTTGGCGGGAGACCCAGCTTGGAACTCGCAAAGTCCCGGTTCCTCCAAGCTCGAAACATATTACCGCTTCTGTCTTTGTTCTCCATCTCATTCTATTCCCTTTCAGAAGCAGCAGCGGGCTTGCGTCACTCGCGGTCCCTGCGCTATCCCGCCTCAACACCATCAGAGGCGCATTTGATTGACATGGGGTCAGTGCCCCAGTCTCAGCTTCGACTTGATTGCTACGGAGACTACATGTATTGAAACAAAGAGAGCCAATTCCCATCATGGCCGACCCTTCAAGGCCCCTTACCTCCCCCGACGACTTCCAGGACCCCGTATCTTCATTCTCTCCTGCTCCTCCATATTCGAGGCAAGCTGCTATCAATCTGTTCCGTAGCAATAGCGGCTATCAACGTATGCCTTCAGACGGAGCTCACGAGATGGCGGATCTTGATGAAAACGGCCCCTCGTCTTATGCATCACCTAGATTTGACGGTTCCGGTGCTAGCGGTCTAGGCATTTCAATGAGATCGGCTCCCACTTCCGCCCCGTCTCCAAGCCTATCTCAACAACGTCAGAGTCTCACTCGCGTTCCTGTTGTTGGCAAGTCGAGTCCGCCAGAGACACCGCGCTCCTTTCATGATCTTCTTGGGACTCCAGCCCCTTCTTCTGTTGTCTCACCTGGCCAGCCCCCGAGCGCGCCCTTTAGCCCCAACGATCCACGGGTTACGAATTCCCAGGGAACTCCGGAACCCTTCTCTGAGATCTGGGCTCCGTCAATGCCTCTTTCTGCACGATCTTCCAAGGCCGACATGGCCAAGGAGGCCGAGGACCTCAAGGACATGCCCAAAGCCCACACGCGCAAGTTTGGCTCGCCGTCGTCGATTCCCGAAGAGCGAAGCACACCCGGTGTGCTCAATCCTAGAGGAGAAGTTTCTGACGATGACGACTTTGATGACGATACGTTTTATAGAAAATTCGGTAAGAGATCTTGTGAGGTTGATTTGATTATCGCGGGCTGACACTGTATACAGCTGAGCCTCCAAATCATTGCTCTTCAAACCGGGACATTCACCAGCGTAGAACGAGCTGGCTTTCTATCACCATCTATGTCTTGTCTTTCTACTCTACCGCCATGAGTGGTATCTGGCTAGTAGTTGCCATTGTTCAACCACGATGGGGCCACGGCATCTCCTCGAAACACGGACTTGTGCCATCGACGGCCACGACAGTTGCTGCTCTTCTCGCAAAGACTATCGAAATGTCTTTCGTAACTGTTTTCGTCTCTTGCCTCGGTCAGGTCCTCACCCGGAGGGCATTCATCCGCAAAGCCAAAGGCATGACCCTCGCTGAAATGACGATGCGAAACTGGGTTATCCAGCCGGGTTCTCTCATCACTCACTTTGAAACACTCCCCTCTTCGTCCATGACCCTGTTTGGCATGTTGTCTCTGACGGCTACGTTTGCCGCAGCCTTTTACACTACAGCATCAGATGCAATGGTCGCGCCCAAGCTCAAATATGGAAGCTGGGAGAACAAGGAATTATCGGGCTACGTCCGCGCCTCATACGCTAACGCGCAGTATGTCTCACACGACTGTGCGTCGCTGTTCGACACCAAGGACGATATCCACGCCGCAGAATCCTGCATGAACGTACAGTTCTCTGGCCAGTCCTACCGGAACCTCCTCAACTTCATGAACATCTGGACCAATATCAATTCAAACGGGACCGACGTTGTCGACGATTTATCCAAGAGACCAACCGGCACAACTCTTCTCTTCGACAATACCACAATGTACTCCACCTGGATCGAGACGCAGCATGGCAACGTGACGGCGCAGTATGAAGAGTCAGGAAGGATTATCAACAATGTCACTCTGGCTCTGCCACATCCAGGAGTCTACAGCGCCGCCACCCTCAAAGATAATGGCATCCTCCAGCCTGACGATCTGGCTGGCGTTGGAGAATACGTCGTCAGAGCAGGAGTGGTATCCCCGTCGATCAACGTCTTGTGTGTCGACATGGACAAGAAAGAACTTGCGCCTCTGGTCTACACAGAATGGCCCAACGCAAAGGTCAACGACACGGACGTGGCGGATCAGGTCAAGGGCTGGTCGGGCTGGGATGGCGAGGTACCACAGCCCTTTAGTAAGAGCGGAAAAGATGTTTATCTTAACCGCACCGACGTCGACGACATATTCGAATGGGGCCCCAAGTACAAGCGCAGGCCCCCAGTCTTTCAACTCGTATGTTCACCCATACTCAACCCCATTATCTCCTTGACTAACATGCTACAGTATCCCTATGACTTTAACCTTCTCAGCAACGCAACCGTCACCGGCTCCGATGCCATTTACATGCTCGGCAAGTCAGATGGAAACAAGAATTACACCCTTTGTCAGCTGCGATCTTGGGTCTCCCCCAACTGTTCCACCCAGTTCAACATTTCTGGCACGGCGGGTGCAAACATGAAGGCTCACTGCGAGGACGACGATGATGAGGATAGCTATCGACGATCATTTGAGCCCGATCAGGGTTGGTCCCCGCCTTCTCTGGACTGGAGAGTACGTATCAATCTCTCGCGATGGTGTTGTTTGTGATTCTAACGGAAGTACTAGTGGCTCGCGGATCAATGGCGATTATCTATGGATCTCAATGGCGGTGCCGTCAACAACAACGCCTCCAACGCCCGTATTCTCACGCAACTCGCCCTTCACGAGCCAAAATTGCCCTCTTCTTTGCCGTCCATAGCCGAAGCCATTGCCGTCTACTCTAGCGCGCTCGTCGTGATCGGCTCCATCGACACTCCCTTCCGTCACTACTGGGACTACGATACCCCAGACAACTTCTTCAAGGACGGACCGGGCATACTGCAGCCTTTTAACGCGTCACTCAGTACCCAGCAGTACACCTCTGGACATACCAACGCCTGGCAAAACATCTTTTACATCATTCTCGTGCTGGTGTTTGCCATCAACCTCTTCTGTCTGTCCTACTTCGCCATGCGCTCCGGCCTGGTGACGGACTTTACAGAGCCTCAGAACATGTTTGCCCTCGCTGTGAATAGTCCTCCCAGCGTTGGACTCAACGGGAGCTGCGGAGGAGGTCCGGAGAAGAGGCATCTCAAGGTACCGTGGAAGGTGTCGTATGCGCCGAGCGCCAACCATTACTTCTTTGAGGACAACGGTAGCGGAAAGGAGCCGACCGAGGGATTGAGTACGGCGAGGGAGTTTGGGGAGGCGAAAATGAGCAGCTACAAGAGACTGAGCAAGAGTACAGGTTGGCTATGAGGAGTATTTGGGGGTTGATATATTCACAAAGCATATGAGAGGAGTTATGTCAATGATTTGGACGGGCTGGCGCTAGGTTACACGGCATAATCATAGAAGGAAACGAAATTCGGCTGGATCAAGCGTGTCGTTGAACATTGCATTCGACGTACTAACAAACATCGGTCGAGCCATGTCGGGAGCAGCCCCAAAGCCAATAGAGAACACAACGCAGTTTTGATTCCACTGAAGCGGGTGTATTATTTATGATCAATCTCGTGACGGTCTATTCTTCTGTTGTTCCATTTCCCGCTTTGGCTTCTTGGCACATACGTGAGACTTCCAGTACGCCTCAACCACTAAGTTAATAATCCCGGCAAAGATACATTCGCTTCCGTTCACAATGTCGTCCAGAACTTTGTGCTGTCGATGTGTCTTGGTCCTGGATCTTTACATGGTTTCCTCCGCTGGAAAACTCAAGGAAACGTCGCCTCGCTCCTCACCCAGCACCTTTGCCGTCATGAGAAACCAGTCGTGTACGTAGTCAACCAACTACCAAAGTCTTGAAGCGTTTTCCCAGTGACGTAGATGAATCTGGTTAAAGGTTGGGGAACCGCCGCTTGGTATTGAGCTATGACACTTCGAGATACGTCGACAGATCAAGATACTGCGGTCCTTATATATGCAGTGTGTTTTGAACCAGTCAAAGGAAGATCCCGGTTATACGCCTTTAGTTCCCATATCAGTAGTCATAATTTCGGCGTTCGTTCAACGTCTTGAAAGGTTGTCTGGCTTTACCGAGCATATGAAGCCTCGTTCACCACATGGATCTCTCCGTGGACAAGGGACGGTTTGCAATAGGTTCGCACCTAAATTGTGTCCAACGTGTCAAGGGGCTTCTGTATCGACTTGTTGGATCTTATCGATGACACCAGTGAAACATGACACGGGTTTGACAGAGTGTGTTGAGCTCTCCAAGACTGACGCGACTCTCAAGAGCTCAACAAGCTGGGCTGGGCTGAGCTCAACCTCGGAAGAGAGCGCAGGGAGTAGGCTTGGCTTCGTAGCCCAAACTACGGGCTGAAGAGATGTTGACGGCGGCGGTTCCAGCAGCAATGATACTATACCATTGCTTCTGGCAGGTCCGCAAGCTACTTATGAGATATGGTATTCGAACTACAACAAGGCATCTCGGGACGGCTTAAGACTCAAGATGGAGAATAAGTCCCTCAACAAACATGAATGTCAGAAGCCTGTGCATAGTCTTAACGGCAGTCATCAATATCGACCATGCTCCCAGTTGGGGGCCCCGTTTCAAGATGCCGTTATTACCGGTCTGGACAGTTCTTCGGCCACGGCAGCCCCATAATGCGGCCGAGCTGGAAGAGCGAATGGCCTCACTTTCTGGCTTGCAGAGACGGTTTGAACGCCGGGCGCATGAAATAAAGTGATTAAAGTCGTCAGCTGTGTCTGGTCAAGTCTGCATGATGCAACTGATGAAGTTGGGGGAAAACGCCGACCCAATGCATCCAGACTAGGAAACAAGATTTTACCGGGTTGCGAAAGGGTTGCTTGAGATGTGGACAGGCTTTCATACTTGCGCCCGTCGAAACAAGAAAACGGTTGGACGTCTCGGGTCCTCCGTTTAACAAAAGTCAGAAGCGAGGCCAGCCACGCGACACGGTGAAGCAATTGTCGGTCCGAGAGGAATTGAATTGAAGGCTTTGGGTTTTGGGGTTCTATACCAGGGGTTGATCATTGGATGAATCGATTGAGGTGGTTGCGGCTAGCAAGAGGTTGGCTGGAGCTCCCCCTCATCTATCGAGATGTGGGGGACAGCCCCTTGGGGAGAGTGTTGCACTGTCATGGGACGTCGATCGTCGGGGATGGTCTGGATGTTGAACAAGATCCCGCCGCTGACGCTAAGATGTGAGTCGGGTAGCAGTTTGGACGGCGATGACGACGAGCATGATGCTCAGACGCCCAAGCTCAAGTCCTTCCACTTGCCAAGGAGTCTAGATTCCTCGATTGTATACGATGTAGATCAACCGTTTTGCCGTTAATATTTGTAACGACAATTGCCATTATGTCTACTCAAAAACCAGTAGATTTCTCCTACGCACCATGAAGTTGCTACGTTGAGAACTCCTTGTTAGCGAAGAACTCTATCATCAAGGTTAAGGTTATTACCTAGTGGTCAACAACAGCCACCATGGATAAGGGTTTCCCAGCTTGGTTTTATTACACAGTTCAACCTCGATAACGCATCATCATGCTCTCCTGGCTCTGCCATCACATAAAAAAGCATGCATTGGGACAGACACCAGGGCTTTACCGATATGACAAGCATGCCTTGCGGCCGTTCACTGACCCCAAACAGCGAACTGGTCGGCAGGACTAATACACAAGTAAAGCTAAAATGATGAAGCAGGGCTTGATCGAAAAACAAGGACCAGAGACATCCCGCAAAAGGGCCGAAACGGTCATGGCTCCTCGCTGGCGCTGTTTTGCAAACGCCTCCGGAGGTTTTTGGGCGTGATGCGGGATTGGACAAAGAAGCTGGAGAAAAGCACTAACAAGACAAAAGGTGAGGGGAAGGGAGCTGTCTTTGAAGTGCCAGTATCAAATCCAAATTTCTCATCGACGCACGTAAACATGTGTTCACATCTCCTCTTTGTGGCAAAATATCTTTTGTTGATGTCGAGGGAGGGAAAAGCAGACTTACCTAAAACGGCAATGGCCAGATGCAGTATCTCGGCGACGGCGCATCGCCCAGCCGGCCTGTCCCGGCCGGAGGACCCACTTGACCCCGGCATTTGGTACTCCATTTGTTACAGTATGGGGTAACTGACCGTGAATTATTTGATACAAGAGCATGTATATGGGATAAGGCCAAAAAGATATGCTGAGAGCGTGGTGAACCGGATCATTCTGTCTATAGCTGCCAAGTCGGGATGCCCGTGTAAGTGCAGGCAAAGAGTTGCGGCAGTGCAACTGCAAAATGGTGCATTGTAGGGCTGTGGTAACTACAGCAAGGCGAGTTCCGTAACTCGGCTGGACGTAAAATAGCTGTGAGCTTGGTGAGTGCCTGTCACTTTCCACACTTCCCGCAATCATGCTATGGCACGACACCTACCTGTCCCACTAGACCACCGAGATATTCCCTTCCAATCAACCCTTTTTCTCAACATGTCAAGATCGTGAAAACAATCAAGAGCCACCACCATTCTCACTCCCATAGTCCACCATCTCCGGGCAATATCACGGCGAGGCGTCAATGGCAGCCCCCCGCGAGGACCGTGCTGGCCTGGTCCGCCTCAACCACAACGAGGATGGGGCCCCTAGGCGCTTCCCCGGTTTGCAACCCTGGGGTATCTCAAAGGCGCTCTCCGTAACCAATCACTCATCCCTGCGGACGCCTTCCCCGTAGCACATCCCCCCAGTTTCCTCAGGCCATCTCCAGTTTACAATGTCATCAGTGGCGATCCTCCCAAGCTCTCCCCGCTACTACGTAGTTCGAGCACCCTCCGCATCATGGGTTTCGAGGATGGTGCGGCTGCTCCGCATCTCTCTTCTCCAATCCTCTGCCTTGCTCTCCGCGGCCCATCCTCAAACGGCCAAGCCGGCAAGCTGCTACGCGGTAGCTTGACCTGGAGCTCCCGAGCTACCGGGACTAGCTCCTCCGCAATGGCATGGAATCACCATCTGTGTGTGGTTCCCCGCAATCAGCGTCAGCGAATCTGTGACTCTTGCCGCAGAGCTGTTCGCTTCCAGCTGAAGTTGAGCTTGCTGTGAGCTGTACGACCTTAAAAGGGAGCTGTTCCCTCGTCTTTACTCAAGCCTTGTTCATCAGCTTCAGACTCATCTGATATTCATTGAGCACACACAGCTCACTCTTCGATTTCACGAGGTCAACATTCTATCGCTCTCGACGAGGGTGATAAGCACATCTCTCCAGACTCTGGGGGCGATTCGACAACCAGCCTAACGGCTACTCGACAAACCTCATCACTGGGAACCAAAACCCTCGCCATGAACACTATTCGCAGGGCCTCCCTGGCCAAGCCTGAGGAGGCAGGCAAGGCATGGCCAGCCATTGCCATTGGCATGTTTGTTGCCTTTGGTGGTGTTCTTTACGGGTATGTCGACATCTTGACCATCACTCACTGAGACTGACCAATATTTTCATCCAGATATGATACCGGCACCATTTCTGGTATTCTTGCCAACCCGTATTGGCAGCGCACGTTCAGCACTGGATACAGAGACCCCGACGGCAAATTGAACGTCTCAGGATCCGAGGAGTCGGGAATCGTTTCCATCTTGTCAGCAGGCACCTTCTTCGGCGCCCTGTCATCACCTTTTATGAGTGATTCCATCGGTCGTCGCCCCAGTCTGATCATTGGCACCTGGGTCTTCAATCTCGGTGTGATCATGCAGACCATTTCTACCCGTATTCCCCTGTTCATGGCCGGCCGATTCTTTGCTGGCGTTGGTGTTGGTCAAATCTCCGCCATTGGTAAGTTTCGCCAGTTTATCTGTAAAACCATGCTTCCCAGTTACTCAACTAACCTCTATCAGTTCCTCTCTACCAGTCCGAGACAGCTCCCAAGTGGATTCGAGGTGCCATTGTTGGAGCCTATCAATGGGCCATCACAATCGGTCTCTTGCTCGCTGCTATCGTCAACAATGCTACCTCCAAGCGCAACGATACTGGTTCATACCGCATCCCTATTGCGGTGCAGTTTGCCTACTCTCTGGTCCTCTTCGGTGGCATGCTCATCCTCCCCGAAACTCCTCGCTTCCTTATCAAACGCGGGCGCGAAGACGCTGCTGCAAAGGCGCTAGGAAGGATTCGCCGACTGAGCCCTGATCATCCCGCAATCGCGGCAGAGCTGACGGAAGTGAGAGCCAACCACGAGTTTGAGAAGAGCATCGGCAAGGCCTCGTACCTCGACTGCTTCAAACCCCCGATCCTTAAGCGTCAGTTTACGGGTATGGCTCTACAAGCTCTTCAGCAGCTTACTGGTATCAACTTTATCGTGAGTACATTGGTCACGTAGTTGTGTCGTTTATGACTAACAAGTATCCAGTTCTACTATGGCACCAAGTACTTCCAGAACTCGGGCATCTCGAGCGGATTCACAATTTCCATGATTACATCGGCTATCAACGTCGCTTCTACTATCCCTGGAATGTACGCCATCGACAAATGGGGCCGTCGCCCTCTTCTACTCTGGGGCGCTGTTGGCATGTGTGTCTCTCAGTTTATCGTCGCGTTGACGGGCACATTCTCCACTGGCCAACGAGACAACGGTGACATTTACGTCAAGAGCCTTGCTGGGCAAAAGGCTGCTGTCTCTTTTGTGTGCATCTACATCTTCTTCTTCGCCTCTACCTGGGGCCCTCTTGCGTGGGTCGTGACTGGCGAGATCTTCCCGCTCAAGACTCGTGCCAAGTCTCTCAGTATGACGACGGCTACGAACTGGCTCTTCAACTGGGCTATTGCGTACTCGACTCCTTATCTCGTCAACTACGGAAAAGGATATGCCAATCTTCAGTCCAAGATCTTCTTTATCTGGTTTGGTTGCTGCTTCATCTGCATTGCCTTCGTCTACTTCTTCATCTACGAGACCAAGGGTCTTTCCCTTGAAGAGGTTGACCAACTGTACGACGAGGTCAGCGTGGCCAGCAAGTCGAGGGCGTGGAGGCCACATGAGTCTTGGGAGCACCGCCAGAGCGTGTCCGCTCCTGGTGGCAAGTTTGGTAATGGGGAGCACGGTGTTTCCTCTCATGAGGAGAAGCATGGAGTCTAGTGGGTTTGGTACCAGGCCTCGTTGTTTGAGTATGTATTTGTATCCGTAGCACCAAGCAATCTTTACGAAATATTCATTCTTTTATACTCACAACTGGCTGTATTCGAAGTGAAGCCTTAAAGATATGGTTCTTGGTATTCTGGAATAATGAACCTGTCTTGATACTTGAGTCTCGTTTATTATGGTGTTTTTAATCAGGTTCATCCGGACAACTAGCTCTTGTACAGAGTTGTCCAGTTCCAATATATAGCTGTACCATTTTCCCGGACACTCTGTTCGACCACTGGCTTGTTAGATATTGGATATATCTACCGAACCTCGCAGAAAGGGATACAATCATGGTATCTTAGTAGAGTGGCAGTTGCATCATACCATATACATCTTGGTTTTCTAACGTTGCATTTCTTTATTTCAATCTGGTAATAATCGCTCAGTCAACTCCTCACAAGCCCAATACAACTCTCCTCAAAGGGTAAAAGTCCGACGCGCATCCCCCTTGATGAACTTGATCTTCTCCTTTGAGCTGCCAACCAGCGTAGCATCCTTGGCGCTATCATCCACGTCCAGACCCTTGGTGTTGCACTGGTCCCCGCCGTTCTCCACGTCCACCTTGTCGTCGTCGCCAAAGGGGATGGGCCTGATCACCTGGAGTTTGATGTCGCTGTCATCTTTGCCCTTGCCTTGACCCTTGTGGAATAGCCGCAGGCCGACGACCACGACGGCGTTCCAGGGGTCCTTCTCGGCTTCGTCACCGGCTTCCGAGGCCGAGTCTGAGTCGGATGAGTCCGAGTCTGAAGAGATTTCTCCCTTGAAGTTGTCGACGTGGCACTCAATCTCGCGGTCAGAGAGTTCGGAGAGAGAACCGATACTGGAGACGTCGTCATCTTCGCTCTCCGATTCGCACTCCTCGTCCGAGTTGGCTTCTGACACTTTTTCTTCCTGAGTTGCCTCCTTTTCCTCATCATCGGTGTCAACCTCGGAGGTGTCTCCAGTCTTCTTCTCGCCCTCGTCGTCATTCGTAGTAGATTCAAGAGTCAGCGGTTCTTCTCCCTTGGACTCCTCTACCTTGGGCTCCTCTACCTTGGGCTCCTCGGCCTTGGTCTCTTGCTTGGTTTGTTCAGAGCTCGAGGTATCCTCAACTTTCTCGGTCTCCTTGGTGGGCTCCTCGTTGCTCGTCTCTTGGTCTTCTTCCTTCTCGGCCTTGGCCTCGACCTTTGCCTCCGCGGCGGCCTTTTCAGCCTTGGCCGCAGCCTTCTCAGCCTTCCGGGCTGCCTGTCTGGCCTTCTTCTCGGCCAGCTTGGTCTTGCGCTTCTCCTTCTTCTTCAACCGTCTCTTCTCTGCCTTCTCCCATCTCTTGGTATCCATATAGTGGGCTGTCTCGCGGTCGCTCAGAAGCTTCTTCCTGATCTTGTTTCTCTTCTTCTCCTTGAGCTTCTTCTCGTGCGCCTGGCGGGCGGCCTTCTCTTCCGGTGTCTCAACGAACCTGCCCTTGCAGTGGCCGAGGTCATAGGCCAACCCAATACGGAGGAGCTTCTCGCGCCGCCCCTTGGCGTTTTCCTTGATGACCTTCTCGATGGGGAGAATCTGCTCGTAGCGGGTGGCGTTGATCTTGACACGGACCTCGTAATCTCCAGCATCAAGCTCAATCTCGACATTGGCGGATCGTCTCATTCTGTATGGTGTCTGGCTACGAACCACGTAGTCGGACTGGCCAGCTTGGTGGAGTCGGAAGCTCAGTTCGAAGATGTACTGGCCTTGAAGACCCCGGAAATAGCGGTCGTCGAGCTGAGCCAGGACAATAACGACGGGCCCAGGCTTGGTGATGGTAAAGGAGAAGTGAGTATCATGATAGTCGAGCGCCCATGGAACATCAAGGGTAGTCCAGACTTGGGAAATACGCCAATCGGGCGTGAAGAGGCGGGTTCGTTCGAAGGATTGATATTTGCGAAGGAGATCTTTGTACTCGATCCAGAAGTCTCCGTCGTCGCCGAAACGGTGATCGAGCTTCTGGAGCCATTCAGGAGTCCATTCCTTGGATCCATCGCCTGATAGGTTGTTAGCAAACACATCTTGAGTGATGTTATATCGTCAAGGGACCTACTCCATGGACCAGTCCATTCTCCCTTGCCCCAGGGATTCTTGAGCTTGAGTAGACGCTTTCCATCAATCTCGACTGCCTTCTGGATAGAATAGGCATGAAGCTCTACGATGCCTTTCCGGTCACCCCAACCGCGGCCCCAGACGTCGGTACTGCAACCAAAGAGGAACTGCTCGTTGACCTTGAGGAGCTCCTCCTTCCAGAAGTACTCCTTTTAGCTGGTTAGCTTTTGCTGGCCGTCAAAGTTGCATACCAAAGAATACTTGCCTTGTCAAGAATATCCGATGACCACAGCTCAGAGGTGACGCCTCCTGTGAGATCCTCAATGCCTTCACCGCCGAATCCACCTTCGATCGCAGCGTAATCTCCGTGAGCCTTGGCATAGCACTTTTCGAGAAGCGGGAGCCAGGTCTCCTGGGGATGCTGACATTGGGCAAAGTAGAGGGCACCGCTGTTGGACTGGTAGATTCTGCGGTACGCCTCCTCTGGATCGATGCGTTCAATATCTTCAAATAGAACTCGATCGAGGTATCCCTCGTCGTAGTCAGGTTTGGTCAGGTAGAGCTGCATGAAGAGTCAGGTGTTTTGCTCAATAACATGGGCCAACTTATCAACGACAGAAAACGTACAAAGTCATCGACAATCTCTGAAATCCACTCGCCATCGCGGAAGAAGACGAAACCATAGACGCCAACAGCCTGATCGTGAGCAACGCACAGTCTCTCAATGAGGCCTGGCTTATTGCTCAGCGTGCAGAGAGCCGCCATCAACCAGCAGTCTCCGTTACGACCCTGCCTGACATCGTTGGTAGTCGGGCCGTCGATGTAGAAACACGGGTTGTCAAAGATATCCTCGACGCGCTTGACGCTCTGGGGCTGCATGTCAGCGCCCGGCGTGTCCTGGCCGGCCCAGTTTCCCAGCGAGCGCAGGCAGTCATTTTGACTCCACTTGAGATCCCTCTCAATGTCGAAGTGAGGATCGCGGTACTTTTTGTTGATGCGGCGGCATTCCTTGATGATCTTTTCAACCTTGGCTCGGCATGTGGCAGCGGCTTCTTCATACGAGGCCTCAGTGGTTGAAGACGTGACCTTGTTGCCTCTCTTGGCAGCGAGTTCGGTGTAGCTGCTGGAGGGGATCACAGTCGTAGCTGTAAATGGATTAGCTATCTGGGCTTTTCTTCAAAGGAAGCTAGCTATACATACCCTTGCCGGGGTTTTTGGTTGTGAATTGAGCCCAAAACTTGTCAATAACATGCTGCGGCGTATGCTTTGACCGATCACCCAGATCATTGATATCGACCCCGGCCTCGGGGGCAGACCTGGCGGGTGATGAGGAACGCGACGAAGAAGTAGACGAAGAAGGCATGTTGTCTCGATTCACAGTTACTTTGTTTGGCTGTTGGGTATACAGAGGTTCCGCAACGTCTTGTTGCTGTATCAAAGAAGGTTAACACGGTCAACACCACGAGTAAAGCGCAGATCGGGTAAGACCAAAAGATATAAAAAAGACGAAGAAGACATCTTCTGGTGCGACAGGTTAATAGCTACCTTTTATCTCACGGCTAATGGCACTGAGCGTCGCTTAGGCCCTTCAGCCCTTCAGCCCTTCAGCCCGTCAGCCCGTCAGCCCGTCAGCTTCATCAGCCGCCAACTCATCATTGTCTCCATCCATGCACAGATACTGCAGATGGCCCAACGAACCCAAGCTTTAGGCGGCCTCGCCACCAACCTGCCAGCACGAGGCCCTGTTCACTTGGAAAGATGTGACTAGAATAGGCCGCTTCTCCGCGCTTGGCTGCACATTTCACCACCAACAGTTTAGCCCCAGCTTGGCCCCCAAAAGATCCTCAGAACCCTTCTCCCAGAAAAGTCCCCATCTCGCGGGACGTGGCGCCATCTCGGGCGGCTATTAAGGCCCCTGCATCCGTTCGTCACCCTATAGGGCTGGAATGTCGGCAAGCCTTATGAGGCAGGCCGTTTTCCTCTGTGGAGATGAGGTGGCTGGTCATCATGTCTCAGCCTATTGCGGCTGACGGCCTGCGTGACACGGCGCGAGACATGGACGGATATGAAGGATATGAAGGATATGAATAGGCGAGTGAGTGCTAGAGTTTATAGGTTACGTGCCGTGCCATGAGGAATCATGGATAACAATGTTGGCAGTGCATGGCACAGGCCGTTGTTCATTTAGCAATCACGGAAGTCCTTCAGGTGCGCTTCCATGCTCAGTCATGTAGCAAGTAGGAATAAGCAAGCCAGGCTAGAAAGCAGCTCTTCAAGATTGTGTCCCCTCCTGTGAAGAAAGGTCGC
Organism: Fusarium cicatricum; assembly: GCA_021730345.1. Lineage (NCBI taxonomy): Eukaryota > Fungi > Ascomycota > Sordariomycetes > Hypocreales > Nectriaceae > Fusarium > Fusarium cicatricum. Next base: position 50,184 of record JAJODA010000417.1, read on the forward strand.
TCAATTCCTCCGCCGCCTCCTTCCATCGGCCTTGGTTCCTATATATTGACGCCAGATTGCCCATGCTTTTCCCAGCACATTGGCCCTCGTTTTGACTGCTTCTTTACCCGACTTCTCTGCTGCTTTATAGCTCCCCGTGGTGACCAAGTACCATGCACATTTCGTCAGTAAACAGGCCCACTGCTCGAGGTCCCTACCGGATCCTCCTCCTCCACTATTGACTGAACATACGGCAGCGGCATCTGCATTGTCGACCATGGATAGCCAGACTCCAGCCTGCGAAACTTCTTGGGCCGAACAGGTCACCAACCGCTTCTTTAACGGCCGCAAATCGCCGTCCCAGATGCAATGTGACGAAATTGCACGATCCGTTTCTGGTGCGTCCATGGTTAGCCCTGTAGACAGCCCAGGCTCGATGAGCTACACCGTCGTCTGCAATGGGCGTCGTGGGCCACCACAAGATCTCATCATATCCTTCAGAGAGCCGGGGGGCATTCTTGATGAGGAGACGGTGAAGTTGGCCAAGAAGATCCACGGCGACCTTGTGCCAGAGTCGGCCTATCACGGGAATGTCGAGGGAGCCGATCCGCCGCTATTCATCTACTCCATGCCCTATCTAAGAGGCTCGTCCTATATTGACGTCCTGGCTTGTCAGGTTGAAATGGATCCCGACGAAGAAGCCAAGCATGGCGTCTTTATCAAGCACCTGGCTCGGTAAGCCCCACACAAGCCGAGCACCATTTAGAGACCATCTCGCTCACAACTTCAAGGTACTTTGCACGATGCTGGTCCAGCCCGCAGCCGGTTGACAGTGAATTCCAGGCAGAGCAGCAAGAAGGAATCCGTAAAAGGCTCGCCCGGCTTGTGGAAGAGTCACCGCCGTCCATCCTGCTAAACTCGATGCTGTCCAAACTCATCGAGAGCCTTCCCTCACTCTTCAGTCAAGATTACCCACAAGTTCTCACGCACAGTGACTTCTCAGTAACCAACATTCTAGTCGACGGGAGCAATTTCGAAATCACAGGCATCGTCGATTGGTCTCTGGCGGCGGTTATGCCTTTCGGAATGGATTTGGACATCCTCTTCTTGACTACAGGGTTCATGACCCGCAATGGCTGGCATGACTATGCATGTAAGCTGCTGCTGCAAGACACCTTCTGGGACGAGTTTTGGGTTGTCTCTGGGATCAAGGGGGAGGAATATCGAGGCAAAACACAGGATCTGGCAGAAGCGGCATGCAAGATTGGCGCAATTCTCCGACTAGCATTCCGACGTAACGCCAATGGATCGCCATCCCATGAGATTTTGATTTCGGAAAGCAGTGCGAAACAGCTGAGGGCATGGTTCGGCGAAGAAGCAGCGAAACTTACCTGAGGCAGGCGGGAATTCGAGAGCTGCGAAGAGGGAAACCAGCGGGCCCCTTGGTGTTTGAAAGGGTCAGTAATGCAGTGTTGGAGGACTGAATCGGCGGGCTGGTTCCAGAACTCGCTTGCCGGTCTTAATCGACAACAGAAATCATCCTTTGAATAGGGTTGACAACGTAGGGTTGAAGTTGCTGAGAGAGCCCAACTCTCAGGTTGGTTCATTAGTTCATATCCCAACGCATTATTTTCTCCCCCTCGTTGCACCCTTGTAAACCATCTTCCAGAGACGGCACTCGCAATACTCATACATAGGCCATACAACATCAACATCAACCTCGCCTCAGGTCTGCACACGCTCGCTGATGCCACTTCGCTTCATTTCGGGGGAGGAGGATATGCTTGTGTATCAAATCGTTTACAGCTCTGCCCATTGCATCCCTCCACGTCAGTCTGCAGCCACCACTTCAGCCTCCCTCCTCATCCATCAACAAAACCCGCGCCCAACCACAACCACAACCACAACCACAACCACAACAGACATCATTCGGAGATGAGAGATCCGGGGAAGGCCTCCACGCTCCCGAGGACCCCCGGCGTTACTTCTTCTGCCTCTCATGAAACTCTCTGTTGTCTGTGTGCCTGTCTGTCTGCCGTTCTGTGGGACGTCACTCCTCCGCATCAAGCAGGTCCTCCAATGCATGACAGCATCAGAGAAACCTGTCGTCCACAAGAAACAACATCCTATCCCCCAATCTTGTCGTCGGTCAATCTGGCCTTCAGCCCACCACTCTCACGCACGCGTCCACTGATTCTGTTTGCCGCCGAGCGGCAACACAAGCTCTCCCGAGGCCTGACCTCCCCGCTCACAAGGCGAGGGCTTCTTCTCTGGTCAAATCGCCTGAGTCTCTGCGCTTTTTTCTTTTCCAAGCTCAACAACCACCACATCGCCTCCGCGGGGTATATCCTTCGCAGGGTGCCGTAGAATTTTTGAAAGTCGTTAAGAGCCACGTGACAGCGTCTGTCGTTCAAATCGTAGTAGTAGTCCTTGGGTGAATGATCCAAAGTTCAGTCTGAGGAAAGGTGCTGGATGCGGAGAGAACCGCCCAGAGACCCCCTAGTAACCAAGGATCCATGCAAACAAGTCTAGGTAAAGATGGTAAAAGGAATATTTGGTAGATGCCTTTTCCTGCTGCCCCTTGCGCTTCCCCATTGAAAGAATATCTTGGAGAATGGCTCGGTGCCACCGTCGCGTAGCGAAAGACTCTCAACTGAGGATAACTCACGGGGCACCAGGTAAAAGTAGAAAGAGGTTCAAAACGAGTTTAGACGGACCGAAGATACCGTGCAAAGCCGAGCACAGATGACCAGCGCTGGTCATTGCATGCTTCGGAACAAAATAAACAAGAACCGGAACAAAGAAATAATACGAGTGTAAAGGTGAAGGGAGAAATATGTTCACGTGTCGGGCATCAAAAAGAAGAAACAGGCAAAAAAAACGCATCTGACGGCCAGCTCGTAGCAACACCTCAAGTCAAGGTCAAGATCTGAGTGGCCGCTGTTGGGCCATATATCGTTCAAGATAATGGCTCAACAGCAACTCCTGGTATGTGCTCTAAGCCACGGGGGCAATAGGAGCGACGGGAGGAGCAGGGACGTTGCCCAAGTCAACCTCAGGAGGGATCTCGCCAACACCGGGAGCGTTCTTCTGAGGGCAGTCCCGAGAGATGTGGCCGGCCTCACCGCACTGGTAGCAGGTCTTGCCAGCAGTGTTGAGAGGGCCACCGTTGGGAGCAGTGCAGTCCCGGGAGATGTGGCCAAGCTTGCCGCAGGCATAGCACTTCATGGCCTGAGCCTGGCAATCGCGGGCAAAGTGGTTGGGACCACCGCACTTATAGCAAGTGGCAGGGCGAGGGCCACCAGCGAAACCACCTCGACCGTAGCCGCCGACGAAGCCGCCACGGCCCATGGGAGCACCTCGGCCCATAGCAGGACCAACAGGGTTAGGGCAAGCGCGCTGTGGAATTGTCTTAGTTCAAATGCTCGTCACAAAAGGTCAAGACGAGAGGTGCATACAGCAAGATGGCCGGGCTGGCCGCAGTTGTAGCAGCGGCCACTGGTGCCGGTGCCGCTCAAGCGAAGGGTAGGGCAGTCGGCTTGGACGTGGCCAAGACCCTGGCAGTGGTAGCACTGCTTGGCCTCGGTGGTACGGGGAAGAGGGCAGCCGTTGGACTCGTGGCCTGGTGAGGGTTAGATATCAACTTTTACCATGAGGTTAGGAAATAATAATGCATACCAGGCTGCTTGCAGTTGTAGCAGAGACGCTCAGCGGAGGAGCAGACCTCAGCGTAGTGGCCAACATTGCCACACTTGTAGCAAGCACGTCGAGAAAGAGAAGACATGATGAAAGTATATGTCTAGAATTAATTCGGTCAGCAAGCTTGCTTACAAGAGGGGTATCGCGATGTTAGTTGCTGCGTGTGTCGCCAATTTCTCTCCAATTCGTCCCGTGGTCATCCGGTAGGATAGGTATCCATGTCTCGATGCGCCTTTAACCGACAGGTGATGCCCTGGAGGTTGGGCACATCACTTCCTCGTGCTGACGCGAGAACAGGCTTGGATTATTGATCGAAAGGGAATGCGATCGATTCTCGGTGGCGAGCCCTAAGGCGCCGGGGTTGCCAATCATCAAGGGGGGAGCTGACGGTCCGCGGTAAAATATCGGGATACAGCGCGCATTCCGATCAAGACCATGATCAGTATGATACTGCTTGGTACCGAGGATGTTGAGAGAAGAATCGTTTGTGGGGAGAACGACGCTGACGATGTCGTGCTTGGAGTGTCGTCGGCGGTATCTTGAAGCTGGTCGCAGGTAATTGACGCGGCATCTTGAGACCCCGCATCTAATCTCCAGCCGAGGGGCAGCTCATGATCCGACTTGACCGTAATGGCGCTCTGTCGCGATGCAAGGCGGCATGCTTAGACGGAAGCCGTTGAGCGAACGGATGTTGCACCGGGAGACTCGGGTCGCACACGGAGGTTCAAGCCGGAGCCGTTGTAGGTGGATCATTGTGTGAAGCAGTGAAGCTCGGAATGCGTGATTTCTTCGGTCGAGGAGCGCGAAAGAGAAGCGTCGGGATCGAAATGCAACAATGTCGAGATCGAGATCGAATATGAAAGGGATTTTGGAGGTCGAGGAGGATCCAAAGTCGATATTGCGACAAGCCGAGGCGATATCCAAAGGCTGTCGCGCATCCAGACGGGGACGAAGCGAAGGAGGGGCAGCAACACACAGCAACGGCAAAAACGCAATGCAGCACCAAAACAACGCTTTTTCTTCTCTCTTTGCACGTACCTTTTTGGCTTTGGCTTTGGGAGCTTGATGGGTAAAGGAGATGGTATAAATAGAAATGAATCCCAAACGGTGGATATATGAAGATTGTCGTAGGTAAAGAATATATAGAAGGAACCCAAGTTCTTTCCCCTTCAAAAGTTTCGATCGGTTCTTTGTTTTCCCAAATAGAAATTGGATTTTTTTTGTACTTGTAAAAATTTTCGCGCGAGGGAAATGAGGGGGAGAGGCGCGCACACACACACAAAAGTCAAGCCAGTGGACGGGAGGAGCGAATGACTACGGGGAGGACACTACGGCCAACGATTCGATTGTGGGTAGATTGTGGGGAGGGGCGACTCGAGC
>JAJODA010000418.1:0-28707 GCA_021730345.1 Fusarium cicatricum
GATATTTGCACCGCCGGCGGTGCATGTATCAGTAGCCCCATGTCTTATCTTCAACTCTCACCAATATCACGACAACAGACATCGGCCCTCTTTACATACTAAACATCTCTCTGTCTTGCCATTTCCCAGCAGCAGGAATGGCAACGCGGGTGGTTCCAGGGCACAGCTTCACGCTGCGAGGCGTCCTGGCCGGTCTCGCAGTCGGCACCATCATCTGCTTCTCCAACATGTACTTTGGTCTGCAGACGGGATGGGTGTCTATCATGTCCATGCCCGCCAGCCTCATGGGCTTTGGCATCTTCAAGCTGCTTGCGCCACACCTGCGGTTTCCCTTTTCGCCCGTTGAGAATGTATTGCTGCAGAGTGTTGCGTGTGGCATGGCCATCATGCCCCTGGGATGCGGGCTTGTTGGTGTTGTACGTCCAAAAAGACGCCAAGATATGTCTGTCGCTGGAACATGGTCTAACGCGTGTGCCAGATTCCCGCATTAAACTATCTCCTGGCCCATGATGAGCAGGGCCCGATCGTTCTCAGCACTTGGCAGCTCATCGTATGGTCCTTGGGCCTTTGCTACTTTGGTGTTGTCTTTGCTGTTCCCCTGTATGTCACTACCGAGGGATCGTTTCTTTACTTATACTTGCTTACACTCTGGGCCTCAATGCTACAGACGTCGCCAGGTTATCATCAGGGAACGGCTCAAGTTTCCCAGTGGATTCAGTACTGCCGTGTTGATCTCTGTTCTACATGGACAAGGTCGTCAATCTACTAAGGACGAGCTCGATGCCGCTGCGAAAGGCGGCTTCGCAAGCCTTGTGCCTCGCGATGAACCGCTCCTCCCAGCCGACGTCGGTCCAGCCGCGACGGATCAGGAGCATCAGCAGGATCTGGATGAGACCTCTGACAAGGGAGACTGGGCGGCCAATATGCGACTGTTGTTGCTGTGCTTTGGTGGCTCTGGCCTCTTCACACTAGCTACATACTTCTTCCCCATCCTACGCAACCTGCCCATCTTTGGGTCTGTTGCAGCACATACCTGGCTATGGTCGTTCAATCCTAGCCTTGCATACGTCGGTCAAGGCGTCATCATGGGCACGGAGACCACTCTGCACATGTTGCTTGGTGCTGTCGTTGGCTGGGGAATTCTCAGTCCACTGGCCAAGTCACGGGGGTGGGCTCCCGGCGACATCGACGACTGGGAGCATGGCAGCAAGGGCTGGATCGTTTGGATATCTCTGGCTATTATGCTGGTGGATGCCATCGTCAGTCTCGCCTATGTTAGTCTGCGTCCGCTCTTCGCCAAAAAGAAGCTTGTGCATTTCGTCACTTCTTGGCGGCATCGGATTCAGGAGCATGGGATATCAGGCCTGTGGAAGCCGCAATCTCACAACTACTCCTTGCTCCGCAGTGAGGATGCTGAGCCACTTTTGCGGAATGACTCAGCTGTTGGCGAACAGGCTGTGCCTGACGACGCAGAAGATGACGCCCCTGCACACCAGCGCATTGGTGGCCGTCTTGTCTCCGTGGGCCTCCTCGCCTCGATCGCGCTCTGCGTCTTGACGATCCACATTGTCTTTGGTGATCTTGTGCCGCTCTATGCAACCGTCATTGCTGTTCTCATGGCACTGGTTCTCAGCATCATGGGCGTAAGGGCTTTGGGCGAGACAGATCTGAACCCTGTATCGGGCATCAGCAAGCTCGCCCAGCTGTTCTTTGCCTTCATCATCCCCCAAACTCACAAGTCCGGCGTTCTGATCAACCTGATCGCTGGCGCTGTTGTATGTACTTCCTGATGGGCCTCTTTCTCCGACTGTGACCCTTGCTAACCCAACGTCTTGCTATAGTCTGAAGCTGTGAGTTCGCTAGCCGTCTGGCCGCGTACAGAGAACCGAGTTTCACTGACATAGAATACAGGGCGCTTTACAAGCTGGTGATCTCATGCAGGACCTCAAAACTGGTCACTTGCTCGGAGCCGCCCCAAAAGCTCAATTTTGGGGTCAAGTCATAGGAGCCACCGCTGGTGCTATCTTGAGCGCATTCATTTACCGCATTTATACGAAGTAAGTGATGGACCACTGGAGGTGTTCTACGAATATGTTTGTTGACGTTGATTGATTTGCAGAGTCTACGAAATCCCTGGCGACCTCTTCCAGGTGCCAACGGCCTATGTCTGGATATTCACTGCGAGGCTCGTCACAGGTTCCGGCTTGCCCTACAGAGTCAAAGAATGGGCAACAGGGGCTGCGGTGCTCTTCGCAGTCACAACCATCACCAGAACTCTTGCTGTTGGGAAGAGATGGCGTCCTCTCATCCCGGGCGGCATTGCCGTTGCCGTTGGTGAGTCAATAGTTGTGCGACAAGTAGAGTGCGGCTGACATAGAAAAAGGCATGTATAACGTCCCATCGTTCACGCTCGCCCGAGCCGTTGGCGGTGTGTTCGCATGGTATTGGGTTCACGTTGCTCGACGGGCCCAGACACCCCTCATCATCCTCGCATCGGTATGTATCAATTCCAGCCCGTCACAAGGCCCAGCCCATGCTCATACTAGTCCAGGGCTTCATTCTTGGCGAAGGCTTCCTGAGTATCGTCAATCTCTTCCTGCAAGGTCTCGGAGTACCCCATCTGTGATTGCGCCATCAACACGGCGACTTCATTGTGAGAACCTTGCCCTGAGATGCGCTCTTAAGCCGTTGGCAGACAAGACCACGCCTACTTCAGCTGCCATGAACACTTCTTTGATCCGCCGTCTGAATCTGTCCAAGATGTCTTGAGAGTCAAGGCTCTGGCATTGGTTTCGGCCGCCTCGAAGGTGATCTCACCGGACAGGCTGCGCGGCGACTTGCCAGAGGGCTTGTCCTCTGGCGGAGCAATGAGAAGTCCTTGCTTCCAATGAGTGACTGTGCCGGAGGGGCCGGTGGTGAAAGCTACGCCGCCTTGACTCTTCTTGTCCCATGTCTCGGGCGTGGTCTCGGGCGGTGGAACTGGGTCGCTTCGCGAAGTAGTGAAGAAATTGTCAAACCAGATCAGGAAGCCATCAACAGCTTCAACTTCGCGGTTCAGGTCGGATGACCACTTGGCGGTGAATTGAAGTTCCTCTGTCTTGACGGTGTGGAGGTCGAGCACCTTGAAAGGATAAGGCTCACCGCAGAGGGCGGACTTGGGCATAGCCTCAACCCTGGCCTCCTCGTAGATATCCTCTTGCATGGCCTTCATGTCGAAACCATAGACGTCTCTCCAGAAGGTGATGTGGTCGGAAATGTACTCCGGGTCAGCGATAGGGGCGATCCAAATGGTTGCAGAGCTTGGTGCGAGGATGCCGTCTGGCTTGAGGTACTTGTCTCGGGCATACAGGACGCTTGGCAGCATGGCCTCGTAGAGCAGACAATAACCCATCCACTCACTGACAATAATGTCAACCTGGTCTACAGGCAGCTTGACGTCCTCCATAGCGCCCTTGAGGCAGGTAATGACTTTGGATAACCCATTGTTGAAGATGTTCTCCTGGGCCTTTGTGATGATGTCTGATTTGTCAACAGCAATGACCTGCTTGGCGCCTGCCTTTGCGCAGAACATGCTTAGAATTCCTGATTAATGTGTTAATGAAGAATGTCGGATCACGAGGATTGTCCCGTTACTTACCAGTGCCGCATCCAATATCCAGCACAACCTTGTCCTTGAAGATGTGTTTGTTGCCGTAGATGAAGTCTCGGTAGGCATCGGTTCTCACCGCGTCCTTGAGCATGGTCTCGTGGATTTCTGGACATGTTTAGCATTGAGGACTATGAATCGATGACCTGGGCAGAGCGTACCGTGAGCAGCATAAGACTCAAAGTAGTAGGCAGAATCGTCCTTCTTCTGAGCTGGGGCGGGCTCGGTGTCGTCGCCCCATCGGCGGTCCAGCGTCTGCTCAACAGCCAGGCGGTAGTTGGCGAACTGGCCCCTGACCTTCTCGAGCTCATCCTCGAGCTCCCTGGCGCGAGCCACAGCGTTACTATCCTTGGATGCCTCAGCATCGTCACCTGAGATGGTTTCGAGCACATCATCGAGCGAAAAGATGAGGGCATCGTTCTCCAGCACGGGTTGAAGGTACTTCTCATCATCAAGGTCCTTGCTAGATAAATCCTTGGGGAGCGGGGATCCGTTCTTGACATGGTCACGGACAAAGTTGACCAGCTTGACGGCGCCATGGAAGTCGAGCTGCAGCTTCTGCACATAGGCGACAAAGTCGAATCCGTGGTTCTGCTTGCTATCCTCAAGCATGGCGGCAACAGTGGGGAAGGTCTTGGGGCCGAAGAAGGATGTGATGGAGATGGACTCCTCATCCGACTCGAGGTCGAGCCACTCGCCCTCGTCAGAACCAGAATCGTTGATAGACATTTTCACAGTCGTTGTCAAAGTTGAAGTGAAATCTCAAGTTAGGGAAAAATAAAAAAGAGAGAGACAACCAAACGGTCAAAATAGATTGGACCCTTGCTTGAGGTGCCACAGGTTGTGTGTTTTGTGGGATCACAGTATTTGGAGGAGGCTATGCCCTCTTTGGGGTTTTTCTGGGTCAAAGTCTTGGGCAGATGCAATCTGGCGAGGCGCCTGCTCTAATATTTCTGTAAGGGGTATATCGCAAACATCGTCACGATTTAAATCCATCACTTGGCTTTTTCGTCGTCGGTGCCTGCAATCTCGTCGTCGTCCTCGTCGTCGTCCTCGTCCTCGTCGTCTTCATCATCATCTTCGTCGTCGTCATCGTCATCGTCGTCGCCGTCGTCGTCTTCTCCGTCCGACACGGTTTCGCCGAGCTCAACTAGACGAGCCTGTACAAGCTTTCGTTAGTATCTGATGCCGACTACATCCGCATCAAGGGCGTCGCATAGTTTTTACGTACCTTGTATTTAGCGTTCTTTTCCTCAAGGTCGCCAAAGACCATGAGGAGGTCGTCAAGCTCCGATTGTGTTGTTTCTTTGGCTTTCTTGGATTCGGCCACTTCCGACTCGGCCTAGATAGAGATGAGCTGCATGACCAAACCACCGACAGAGACATGGACTCACCTTTTTGATCTTGGCTTGGAGATCCTTGGTTCCGGTACTACTCTCGCCGAGCTGCTTCTCCAGATTCTGGAGCTTCGCCTCGGCTTCTTGAGCTTTGGATCTTAGCTCTTCCACAATGGACTTTTGCTCCTCCGCATGTGACTTCTTCTCTTCAAGGCTGGCATCGAGTTGCTTTTGAAGGTTTTCCACTTCCGCTTCCGTTCGCTCGCGAAGACCGCGCATCTCGAGTTCGTACTTGTCCTTAACTTCCGCAACCATGGCATGGTGTCGTTGCTCGAGCTCATTAAACTCCTCTGTCTTCGTCTTCGCCGCCTGTATTAGTTCCGACATTAGCTGAGTTACTCCAAATGTGTCAACTGGTGTCTGGTACCTTCGTCATATCGCCACGAAGCTGGTCGATCGTTGCTTTGAGTTCTGTTACCTCGGCTTCTATCTGGCGCTGCTTTCGCTCGGCCTCAGCCTCGGCGGCCCTGCGAGCTTGCGCAAGCTGCTTCTGGTGATCATCTTCTCGAGTTTTTTGTTGAGCCTGCAACTGACTAAGTTGCTTTTGGTGATCGCTGTCTCGGGCTGTCTGCTGTGTTTGCAGTTGGGCGAGTTGCTTTCTGTGATCGTTCTCCTTGGCTGCTAATTGGTTCTGTAGCTTGCTGGTACTTTGTCAGTAGAGTTGGGATACACAAGGTGGCTATGCACTGACCGCAGTTCTTCACTATGGTGTTTTTGTAGACCGTCGTTGATTGTCTTTACTCGTGACATCTCGATAGCAGCTGTCTCCTTTGAACGTCGATGATCGGCTTGTTCCTGGCCAAGCTGCCCTTGAAGAGTTGTTAACGCTGCCTGGACGTCTTTCACAGCATGATCCTTCTCCTCAACCTGATTCCTGAGGGAATCCACAAGCTCCCTGGAAATCCCCTTCTGGACACCGTTGGTTACAACAGATATTTCTAGACCGGGCTCTCTATCAATTGCACGTGCTATGCGGCTGTAGTTATCCTTGAAGAACTCAACAAAAACACGATCGAAGAAGACGTCGGGAAGTCGTCCAGGGGATGAAGCGTCGAGCTTCTGGGGCGTGACCTCGAAATCGCGCACGAACGGGTGACTGCGAAGTTTGGCTAGATGATTGAGGTACTGATCGCGATCGATCCGTGACGTTAATATGGAGTGAATGGTTGCTCGCGGGATGGGTGAATCTTTTGTCGAGAACTCGTACGCCACGCCTAGGAGCATTGCGCATAAACCTTGCACCAGCTCACCACCGCTTACAGCCGATGGTTGTGACACGGCCTGGATCAAGCTCTGCACGTTGCTTCCTTCAGCCAGAAAGTCATCGACTGCATCAAGGTCCTCGAAAAGCCAGCCCAGTAGCAACATAAGATACCCTACCAAGACACGCGCATCATCCCCCCGCCGGAGGCCCGACGTAACATGGGCCGTGATAGTTTGGATGGCCGTTACAACTTCTTCGCCATCAGAAGAATCACCCTCTGTAAGACTCATGGCTTTTGCCTTGGCAGCAGGGCTCTCGTACAGCAAGTGAAAGACAATGACAGCGGCGAACCAGTACCGATACGGATCGGATGCCTCGGCCGAGGGTTGCAGCAAAACAGTTAGAACATTGGAAGACTCTTCTGCTCCAGACTGATGTCCTTCGATGGCCCTGCTCAGGAAGTGAAGCCTGACTTCTGCGTGATTTGTAAAATAGGCCTGCAGACACTCACACGCTGCGAAACGAACATCAAACTCTTGAGGTTCTTGCAGACACAGAGTCAAATCCAGCAAACCGTCAATGACATAGACTCTAGCGCGCCCGTTGGCCTGTTGCGCAGTCGAATCGGCATTGCCCAGAGGAGCTGGGACCATCAGCTGGGCGAAACTCTCCTGTAGGGCTGGATTTTGCCGTATCACATCACCACATGTGATTAAAGCCTAGCCAACTCGTCAATGAAAATCCTGCTCCGGGTGAATCTACCAGTAAGAGGTCCCACCTCAGCTTTGATTTGTATTTGCGCTTCGGAGCTGAAAGCCAGCTGAAGAACGTGGTACGCAAGGCCATGTCTCCAGATTGCTGTCTGATTCAAGGACGTCCCTGCCGATCCGCGCACAATGAAAAGCCGAATCACAGCAAGGAAAGCATAAACGTTGCGGTTTTCCTGCGCTCGCGCCCATGTAGCAATTTCAGGCCCTTGGTTCTGAGGCTTCAAAACCCGACCGAGCAAATCTGTCAGACGGTTGATACAGCCCGACTCTCGGAATAGAGACTGATTCGACGTATTCGAGCGGAGGAGGTTGGCGAGTAGGATTAAGCAATCCTCAACAGTTCTCCCACCTTCAACTAATCCACCATCTGCTTCGACAATAGCAAATATTCGCTCAAAAGCGTTTTCGAAAGCCACCAGTTTCTGGATCTCGATCGACGTCGGTGTAAGGTAGGTCAATAGGGTAATGGCTTCGTTACGCAAGGCATCGCGTTGGTCGTCGAGGACAGAAACAAGACGGGATATTCCCAGGGGAGCAGTAAAGATGCATTCTTCTGTGCGTTCGGTGCGTGCAGACAGGATAGCAGCGAGCAACTGAAGAGTGTAGAGATGGGAGTAGAAGTCGTTTGTGTCGAGGAAGTCGAGGAGTAGGGTAATGTTTTCTTGGCGTTGCGTAAACTCGTCGGCCAGCCATAGAGCGATCTCTTCCGAAGCTTCGGGACTATTTTCATTGGGGTTGAAAAGCATCAACAACGTCTCGAGGACCACTTTCACCGTATCCACGTCTTCCCCATCTTTGCTCAGGCTTCCTATTAGGCTTCTCAAGGCGCCAGAGGCTACCGATGCCGGGTAGTCCTTTGCGAAGCTCCGAAGACCTAGGATGGCGGCCCTACGATCTTCAAGGAGAGTTGCGGAACTGAGGCGGCCGCTGAGGACAGTGATGGTCTCGCCAACTGACTGTTTCGCCGGGGCGCTTGGAATCGAGAACATGTTTGCGGCGCCTCAATGCCATTGGGCTCGGAAAGGCTCGAAATTGTTCATAAGGCCGTCGCCGGCAATCGTAGGTCTGTTTGCCTCGTTGGCGAAAAGCTTCTGGAGAGCTATCCTACCTAGTTAGTTTCGAACCTAGCCTCTACTTGACTCTGGACAGCTTGTCAGGACATGAGACGGAAGCATACGCACCGACCTCGATAGTTGCATAGCGGCCGAACCCATGAGCTAGAGCAGCCTCTAGCCACATATGGAATAGGCCACCCCCACATATGCGCCACACCTTGTAGATGACCCTTACGTTGGCCTGGCGCGCCTGCAAAGCTAGGTGCCTTTCTGAGGCTGACACCCAAAGGATCTTTCTGCGATTGTCAAGTCGCTCGCTTGTGTCCTCTACACATCCGTCCTTTTTGTCGCCCCGGACGTCTATCGCGGCGCCTGCTCCCATTCTCCAGTCGCGCTTTTGCTTCTTCGCGAGCATCCATGCGACGGGTTTAGTGACCGGAAACGCCTTAATCTCACCCCAAGGCTTTTGCGCCTGGTTCGCCTTTGTACTGCTTGGTCTCTTGGTTCGCGCGAGTAGCCAAAACCCAGTCTTCGACCAGATAAAGCATAAAAGACCGTCAAGATGGGTATCCCGGCGGCTTTCCGATGGCTTTCGAACAAGTATCCCAAGATCATTTCGCCCGTGATCGAGGATCAGCCAGTTACTATGGAAGATGGCTCCACGATTCCTGTCGACACGACTGGGCCAAACCCGAACGGCGAAGAGTTTGATAACCTCTACCTCGACATGAATGGCATTGTCCATCCGTGTTCTCATCCCGAGGACCGACCCGCTCCCAAAGACGAGGAGGAGATGATGCTCGAGGTATTCAGGTACACTGATCGCGTGGTCAATATGGTGCGACCACGCAAGATTCTCATGATTGCAGTTGGTATGTCGATGTCCTTTCCAGCGTCACTTCGTTTCATCACTTGAAGGCAGCCGCGTCAATTCTCAATACTAATCGTTCGTCTCAGATGGTGTCGCGCCTCGAGCCAAAATGAACCAGCAGCGATCTCGACGATTCCGTTCCGCCCAAGAAGCCCAAGAGAAGGAACAAGACAAGCAAGAGCTCATCAAACTTTTGAAACAGCAGAATGGAGGTGAACTATCGGCTGAAAGCTTGGAAACTGTTACCAAGAAAGCTTTTGACTCGAATTCAATCACGCCCGGAACACCGTTCATGGACATCCTCGCCCTCAGCTTGAGGTACTGGTGCCAGTACAAGCTCAATACCGATCCCGGCTGGGCCAAGCTCAAGATTATCATTTCCGATGCTACTGTCCCTGGTGAGGGAGAGCACAAGATCATGTCCTTTGTCCGATCTCAGCGCGCATCACCCGACCACGACCCAAACACGCGTCATGTTATCTATGGCCTCGACGCAGATCTTATCATGCTGGGTCTGGCTACTCATGAACCCCATTTCAGAGTTCTCCGTGAAGACGTCTTTTTTCAGGAACAAAAGGCTCGCCTTTGTAAGCTCTGTGGTCAAAAAGGACACGATGCTCAGAACTGTCGCGGAGAGGAGAAGAAGAAGGATGGCGAATTCGACGAGAAGGACAAGGGCCTCGCCTTGAAACCCTTCATCTGGCTTCACGTCGCTGTGCTACGGGAGTACTTGGAGGTTGAGCTGGGTGTGCCGCACCTGCCTTTCCGCTTTGATGTGGAACGCGCCATCGACGACTGGATCTTCATGTGCTGTTTCGTTGGTAACGATTTTTTGCCTCATCTTCCAGCCTTGGAAATCCGGGAGCATGGCATTGACACCTTGACAAAACTGTGGAAGGATAATCTCCCAGTCATGGGCGGTTACGTGACAAAGGATGGACACATCGACCTGGAGCGAGCGCAAGTCATCCTGGATGGACTTGCGAAACAAGAAGATAATATATTCAAGCGAAGAAAAGAACAAGAGGATCGACGCGAGGCCAACTTCAAACGCCGCAAGCTCCAGAACGAGGGCGGCGGGAGAGGTGGGCGCCAGAGCGGAACGTCAACACCCCGCAAGAATGGACACGAGAATCCTGCCCAAGGCCTGAAACTGCATCCCATTGCATCTTTCCCATCACAGCCAGACAAGGCTTTGACCCACGACATGGTCGTGAATCGCAGCACTGCGCCGGATGCGAACGTCGCAAACAAGAGCGCCGCCAGCGTTCTCAAAGCCCAACTACAGTCGCAAAAGTCACTGTCCAACGCCAAGCCGACAGATTCGCTCGAGGAATCTCCTTCAGCTCTTGGAAAACGCAAGGCCTCCGCTATTGATCAGGAAGGTGGTGGTTCCAACACCGATACTCCGGCTGCCTCTACACCGACGGCGCCAACCGAGGAGGGCCCGCTCGATGAAGTTAGGCTCTGGGAAGATGGCTATGCTGATCGATACTATGAGAAGAAGTTCCATAGAGACCCCAAGGACATTGAGTTCCGTCACGGAGTTGCCCGGGCATACGTGGAGGGACTCGCCTGGGTTCTCTTGTATTATTTCCAGGGATGTCCTTCCTGGGAGTGGTACTATCCCTACCACTATGCCCCATTCGCGGCTGACTTCAAGGATATTACCAAGACGAACATCGATTTTGAGAAGGGCAGGATATCGAAGCCGTTTGAACAACTGATGAGCGTTTTGCCAGCTGCGTCCCGACACGCGCTGCCTGAGGTGTTCCACGACCTGATGCTCAACCCAGACAGCGAGATCATCGATTTTTACCCTGAAGATTTCGAGGTCGACCTGAACGGCAAGAAGATGGCCTGGCAAGGCGTCGCGTTGCTGCCTTTTATTGACATGCCGCGACTTCTGGAGGCAGTGCGGAGCAAGTATCCGCTGCTTAGTCCCGAAGATTCAGCTCGCAATGAGATGGGCAGAGATGTTCTAATCTTCTCCGAGGGCCACGAGAGCCTATACGATGAGGTCTTGACCAAGTTCTACTCGAAGCGCCAGGGAGACTCCAAGTTCAAGCTGAACCCTAAGAAGAGTGATGGGCTTTCAGGCAGAGTCGAGAAGCAAGACGGCTATGTTCCTCATGGGGAACTAAAGTATCCCCTCGAGCGGAATGCTATGCCGAATCTTGACTATGATCGATCGGTCACGTATGTTTTCTTCCTCCCCATTAGTTGCGAACGACTCGGTTGAGCTGGCTAACAATGACATAGTGTCAACTACGAGTTCCCACCGACCTCTCAAACCCACAAGTCGATGCTTTTACGTGGAGTTCAGCTACCCAAGCCTGCCCTTACGCCCAGCGACATTGAAATCATTCGAAGCAAAGCCAGTCGAGGTGGCAGAAACCACGGTGGCCCACCATTTGGGCGGGACCGAGGTGGTTACAATGGACCTGGCATGTCGCGAGGAAGTCATCATGGGCGGCCTCAGAATGGATACGGTAGACCAGACAACTCCTATCCTTCACATGCGCCTGGCCAAGTACCTCCGCCGCCGGGAGCACCCGGATTCGGAATCGGAGTGCCGCCGCCACCACCTCCAACCCACTATTACAACAGCCGGCCCCAGGATAACCACCGTGGTGGTTATGGAGGCAACAATCAGCCAAGAGGTCCGCCACCGCCACCATATGGCGCTCCTGGATATGGGGGATACGGCGGCCAGTCTTATGGTAGAGGTAGAGGATCAGGTGGCCATTATCGAGACGGTGGGCGACCTTATAGATAGTTGACGAATTGAGCCATCGCATGCCTCTGAGAAGGCTTTGGAAGCTTTGAGTGGTCGCGTCGGGGACTCTCCCTGATTGGACGAGGCGTGGTCGTTATAACCTATATTATCTTTGCACGGGAGCAGAAAGGCGTCAATACTTTCAACGTGCTTCTCCCGAACATTTGTCGGGTATGTAATGACCGAGAAGGTGGCGTGGTGATTGGAATGTATACAAATATGGGGTTTTCTGCGAGCTTTTGGCATGTCCAATTTGACCTGGTTGCTCGCATTGGTCTCTGACGGGTTCAATATCGATGTTTGAAAGTAAAAGTACTAGTAATCATCTTTGATTGTCCAATTCCTTGTTTCTATCGCTCTTTGGTGGATGAAAGTGAGCTCCCCCACGCGTGCGACCCTGTGGGGACCCGTTCGCGGGGTTTGGGGCGACACCAATAGTTAACCCTTACTGGCTCGCCATGAATGGACGTCCGACTTCGATTCGGACCCCCGACTTGATCCCTACCTCAACGTGTGCTCGATGCTGCTGCAATCATGAACGGTGACGCTGGCCTCGTCGGCTGCCTAGTCGACAGGCTCGCTACTAGGGTAAGCTGAGCGCTGGCTCGCGTCAGAGAGCTGCCCTTCATTTGAGGATAGCCAGACTGACATTGGGCACCCAACAGCTCCCGCATCGAGCGGGCATCAGCGGCCAGAGCCTACAACAAGACGACATCCTCCACGTTACGAGAGCCACGTTGGTCGAGCTGGGTAACACGTCGATAGCTACCGTCATCGAAGCCCTCCTGGTCCGACTCGAAGACCTCGCGCGCCCATATACCGCCGTCGCCGATCACCCTAGCCATGTCCTGGCTTCCGAGCTATACATTGTCGCCGTCATTGCAGATTGCTGCTCTGCGCACTGGGCCTCGCTCACCCATGATGCAGATTCGAGCTCGAGTCCGATCCCCCCTCCTTTGGACGAGGTTCTCGTGAGCCGCCTGCTCGACACGTTCAAGCATCTCCTCGAACCCATTCCCGAAAACTACATCCTCCCCGCGCAAACCCTCCTAGACCGAGTCTCGACCCGCAACGTTGCCATCCCTCGTTCCGAAACCTCATCTATCGTTTCAGATGTCGACAGCGCTCCGCCGAGCGACGAGAAGTTCGGAGCTCACCTCGCCGAGATGGATGCCCACGTCAAGACAGTGACTGAGTACGTAACAGCCTCCAGCTGGGGTGCTGCGTTTGACTACTTGAGGAATGTCATCTATTCTATTCGAACTACTGCTGTTGCTCAGCCAGGCACTTCCACTGCGGGATCTTTCCAAGATGCTGAACGAGCTGCGCTTGTAGTACTGCGGCTGCTCTCTTTCTTCTGGGTTGATGGCTCAAAGCTTGGCCTAGTTATACAGGAAATATGCTCCAGCTTCCTCCATTTCCGAAAGCCCTACCAAAATACCATCGCTGTAGTCACACCATTACTCATAATGAGGTGGCTAGACCGATTTCCACGCGAGTTCGTTCAGCTTCACCAACTTCATAAGCGGCTTGATGGAGGCGCTGACACCCTGTTCGACATGGCCCAAGCAGCAACGGATAACGGTCGTCGCAAGGCGCTTTTCTATCCTCTACAAACGACATTGCTCTTCCTCTTGCCAGATGTTTTCGAGGTTGCGAGCAACATGCGGGAGGCAAAGAGCGGCAGCATGGTGAAGAAGGTGTCTTTCCTTGACGGCCTCAGGAAGGCGTTGAGGAATCGCAATGAGCAAGCGGGTTATTGTCTCGTGTCTCTACTCCGTGCTGCTCGACACTTTGATGTTGAGAGCGACTCGGCCCTCGTGAGCTACGCCCTAGATGTTCAGGATGAAGTTCGAGACGCTGTATTTCGCCGCGTTTCTTCCTCTGCTGACCCTACGCTCTTTGAACAAGACATGATGACTGCAGCCTTTGTGAGTCTGACTCATCTTAATCTTGATACAAGTGTTAGTGGCTTCGTTGAATCATGTATCGCGCCCACTGCGCCCTTTTGCTTTAAGTTAGCAGCTGTTCAAGGCTGCTCTTACTTTGCGCAGCAACCATACGCCCTCAGATACCACGAGCTGTTTGACATAGCAGTTCCCTTCATGAGGAGTCAGTTAGAGGTAAGACTTTGGCAGCTGAGACAGGTCTCGTTGATCACGACTGATCATTCCAGGTTGAAAATTCCAAGGCGGCCAATACAAAGAGCCAGAGTAGCAGCGAGGGAACAGAGATGGTCTGCAGTATCCTCCAGTTTCTGGATGCGTCACCGGCTCGCTTGTTAGATGACTTATCCGCGGACGGCTCAGACAGTGGCTTCTTCAAATCCTTTCTTCTTTGTGTCTTGTCCGATGATCCATCGGTGCGAAGACTCGCCACAGGTGTTGCGGACAGACTGTTCAAGGGTCATCTTGAGGCGTATCGCAAGTTCGATACTGGTCGTCACTTTGGAACGAAAGAACTTCGTGGCGATCTCTGG
This sequence comes from Fusarium cicatricum, assembly GCA_021730345.1. NCBI lineage: Eukaryota > Fungi > Ascomycota > Sordariomycetes > Hypocreales > Nectriaceae > Fusarium > Fusarium cicatricum. The sequence goes on from JAJODA010000418.1 coordinate 14,202, forward strand.
GGTCGAAGGTTAGCCACGCGATCTGCTAAAACTGCTCCTTTGCTAATAATCCCCAAAGCTCGAAAGTCTTGCTTGGCTTGTGTGAGTCGATTGTCTCACAAAACGATGATCAGTACCTGCTTGAACTTCAAGAGTACCTTGAAGCACGCCTCCTGTTACTGAAGCACATTCCAGTATGTATTCCAGTCCTGGCGGCTGTTGCTCTCAAGTGGTTACTTGCTAACGCGTTGCAGGAACTGGGTCAAGTGCCTGAGGACGCTACTGATGTTGTGAGCGCTTCGTCAAGGCTCGAAACCACCCTCCTTATTTCGCTCTGTTCTGCAAGCATCACGACTTGTCAGCTCGTCACTTCTTGCATAGACTTATTTCTTCAGGAGTGCTCAGTTGTCGAAAAGCACGCAGAATCAGCCAAATTGACCTCCTCGATTCTTCGAAACGGTGAAGTGTTCCGCGAGCTTTCTTCTCGCGCCTTCCGATTCACTGGGCTCGTCGCGTTTCAAAAGAGAGCCCGAGGACTACTACGGCGTATGCAATATCCAACAGCTGGTATCTTAAATGCTTGGGAGACTGCCTTTGATCGGTGGATTCACCTTGCTAAAGATGTGTCAACATCAGCGATTGACGCCCTGGATGAGAAGGCTGTATCCGAATGGCGCAATTATTCAGGCTTCTTGGCCTCGCTAGGCGGCATCTGTACTGCCGACCAAGCCATCATCCTGGAGGAGCCTGCCCTTGGAGGTCTGAGGTGGATCGACGTATCATCGGAGCACTACGAGGAACCCCTTCTTACGAGATATTTGAGACTGAGCATTCAGCTCTTGGCTTGTGCTAACGTTCGGGTTCGTGAAGCGATGCGAGACGTGCTCTCAAGCGAGGTGTCCCCTGCGCTATATCACCCCTTATTCAGAGCACTGGAGTCTGAGCTGGAGGTCCTTTTTACAGGTGCCCTGGCTCCTGTCGACAAAGGCCAGGATAGCGAAGTGGTGTTTGCTGAACAAGCCGCGTCGTTGCTGCGAGCTTTGGTGGAACGACTCGAGAGCCCGTCTGACCTCGGAGCAGCTTCTTCCGTTCACCTCGGTGCACTGACCTTGAACTTTGCCAAGTTCTTGGACGGTGTTTCCGACACACCCAACACCTTGAGGGTTAAGATTCGAGTTTGCCACTTGTCCGAAGTTGTGACCAAGAGAAAAGAGCATCTGAACCTGCGAGATGACGTCCGGATTCGGAACCAGTTGCTCGAATACATCTTTGGTTGGATAGCACGCCCTCGCTCACCGCACTATGGACCAGGCTCTCGACAAGACGATATGGTTCGGGTCCAAAAAGACCTAGACAAGGCATGTTTAAAGTCGCTTGCGGACCTGACATTTCGGTTGCCGCTACAACCTTCTGATAGCCACACCGATGCTGGCATGAGCGAGATGAAGTCCCAGATGTTCCACACTTATTTCAACCGATTTCTTTCTTTGTTAAACCACGAACCTTCTGAGTTGACGAGATCTGACACTGCCCTGAGCATAACTGTTCGAGAAGAATCCGCATCTAATTCCGATCTAGCCATCACGATACTTTCGAATCTTCTTAGTGCCAATATCGACGTTGGTCTCAAGCACTCTCTGAACATTGGCTACCATGACAACGTTGAGATTCGCACGGCATTTGTGAAAGTTCTATACAACATTCTCATCCAGGGCACGGAATTCAGCAATTTGACGGATTCTGCCGTCAGCGAGAAATACGAAGAGCTGTTAGAAGTATGTGGAATTCCTCCCGTTCTAGCCTGCTGTCCCTTTACTGACTGCAGCAGTTGTTGACAAGTGACCTGTCACTTGCGATAGCCATGGCTGTTGCTTGCCCAAGCACTGACGTCGACGAGCTCACAATCTGCCTACTGACCGTGTTTGAGCAGCGAGGGCTCATTTTCGAGCTTCTCGAGGCACTCATCAAGCAAGAGATTGAGGATACGGGTAGGACTATCCTCCAGTTCCATGTCGATGCATGAAGTCGGATTGCTGACTGATAATCCAGAGAACGAGGCAGAGATCCTTCGACGAGGTTGCGTGGCTACCAAAATTCTTTCTGTCTACGCCAAATGGAAGGGAGCATCTTATCTTCGGGCCACTCTACAGAAAGTCCTCGAACGCCTCATGTTGACTTCCAAGGACCTTGATCTGGAACTAGACCCTGCCAGAGTCGGCACGACTGAAGAATTGCAAAAAAACGCCCTGCAGCTGCGAATCGTGGCCAAGGTCTTCATAGACGACATCTGTGCGTCTTCATCCAGTATGCCCCCCGCCTTCCGAAAGATTTGTAACATTGTAAGTTGTTGTCACCGGTCTATGGAGAGTCAAGTCCTAAGTGTTTGTAGATATCCAATGCGGTCGTGCCAAGGTTCCCAGATGCCAAGTATACGGCTGTGGGCGCTTTTATCTTCCTTCGCTTCTTTTGCCCTGCTATCGTCGCCCCCGAAGTCGAGGGTCTAGTGTCGACTACACCGTCCAAAGAGATGCGGCGCGGACTTCTTCTGATCGCCAAGGTTGTTCAAAATCTCGCCAACAATGTGCTCTTTGGAGCGAAGGAGCCCTACATGTTTCCTCTCAACGATTTCTTGACCCAAAACATCTACCACGTCACGACCTTTCTCCGCGAGATATCAGTACCACCCCACCAAATGAACCTGCAAGGCAGCACCGAATCGTTTGACTTTGGGTCTTGCGTAGCACTCCACCGGTTCCTCTATGATCACTGGGATCATGTACGGCAGACGCTCATCTCACGAGAGAGAAAGGAGTACGTGAGAGCATCGGCAGATGTCACTCGGGGTCGCTCCCCGGTTTTAGAGCCACTACGAAACTTGATTGCGAACCTTGGACCGCCACCACTGGCTGTTTCGTGGAACAGACCCCAGGTTTCGGCTAACAGCCCTCCATTATACTCGCGGTTCCAGAACTTTATGCTTCGAAACGCCTTCCGAAGTACTGAGTCGTTCTTGACGGCACGAGCCGTGTATGATGGAGGCGAAAGCAAGGTTTGTCTTTCCTCTTGCAACCTTAGTTGGCATGGGCTAACTTGATATAGGATGGCTTGTCAATCATTTGTATTATTCTTCGCCATATCGAGACGGACAGTATCGATTACGATACCTTGCTCTACTGTTACCTCAAGGTGAGCCAGTATTTGGCTGCTATTTCAAAGACATAGACTGACATCCTATTAGATTGCTAGCAGGCTTTGGCACCGACCTTTCGGACTTTTGATCGACGCGACTTGTTACAATGGCCGCAACGAGCCTCAAGATGACTTGTTTAAGAAAGTGGAACTTCTCACACCTTCAGAGCTCTCGCAGAACTTGACTCGAGTTTATGTTTACAACATGAATAGCGCCTTCAAGTAAGTAGTGCCTGTTCAAGTTCAAATCAAGATATGGAAACATGCTGACAATGCGACCAGGCGATGCTTTCGGCGGCTATTGAGAGTTTGCACCAAGAACGAACATGGCGTCTTCAATCCAAAGAATGTCGAGTACCACTTGATCGGCAGTCTTCAGGACTTACAAGCACACTTCCATCTCAGCCAGCTCCATCTGCCGAAAGAAACGATAAGTGTAGTGACAGACACTCGCTACGTCTTTCAGCCGATTACTCGTCTGTCCAAATCAAAGGGCAAGATTGAAGTCATAATCAAGGTCGGAAGTCAATTTGTGCAAGTCACAACTACTAAAAAGCAAGAGATCTTTGCAGGATTCCGATTGGGCACCACGGTCAATGACATATTTCGGCTAGGTGAGGTTGATGAAGCACCAACATCCATTCAGACTGAAGACGACTCGGCATTCGGGCTGAGGGCCGACAATGGAAAGATCGTCATGTACTTCACGAGCCCTAAAAAGGCGGATGTTTTACAGACTATTCGGGGCGCCAAGGCAAAGCACGGAAAAGACAGCCGAAGCCACAAATCGGTCGAGCGGCTCATCCGACCGCAGGACGTGCCGGGCACACTTTTGAACCTTTCACTCGCGAACCTGTCTAGTCATGATCATATTCTGAGGCTGTCATCGTACAATCTTCTTGGAGCGCTCTGCAGAGCCTTCAAGTTCAGCTCAGCCTCGAGAATCGTCTGCACTAAAGGTTAGTTACAGTCCGCATTGACGTGTTGGATATCAATCACTCACCAGCTCTTATTTAGATGTTTCTGTCCCACTGGATCCAACTCGTTTTGTTGTTGATATTAGTAAGGAGCTGGCATTGACAGAACCTCAGTTGACATCTGACTTCTTGACTGAATTCTTTGTCGGATGGGAGAGCTTTCCTGACGAGCAAAAGCCATTGAGCCTTGCTTACATGTCCCCTTGGCTTCCCGGTTTGCGGACAAACATTTTGACCAACGAACAAGATGGCGAAAAAGGAAGAGAGAAGGTCGCCGTTCTGTTCCGCAAACTGATCGATGTTACAGTTCAGGATCATGCTCTAATCTACGCACTGGAGCAGTCTGTGTGGCCAAAGATCACTCAGGATGAAATCTTGCTTGAGATGTTCTTGGACGAGATCCTAAAGACAGCCATGAACTACGGCTCACATGATGAATCTTTGGAGGTCATCTCGTCCATCGTCGTTGGAATCGGAACAGTCACGCTGCGCGGCAAGATTCTTTCAAGACTTCGCAAGGCTCTAAACCGATCGTCGCTCAGGCCAACGAAATACCTTCCGGATAATGCGGTTTGGGCCGAGATTTGCGTTCTCCTCCGGTTCTGTCTGGCCCTATCATTTGACAACGGGGTACAGTCGCAGTTGTTTCTACCGGAAATCTTCCACATCGTGACGATGCTAGCCAATACAGGTACACAGGATATTCGTTTACTTGTGTATCGACTACTGGTGAACTCGGTACACGCGGTCTGTACGTCGTTTGATCTGGATGACGCAAAGTCCAGCAAACTCCGAGCAAGTCTGGATTTCCTCTGCGACCCTCGCAGCGATATCTTTACTGCACCACCGGCTTTTCCCCGTGATGGTGCCTCAGTGTCGACTTCACAAGACGCTGGCCCAGCGCTTTCAGCTACTGAGAACCTTGCGGCTGCTCTGTTCGAAATCTGCTTCGTTGCTGCGCCTACAGTGGATTTGTCGAACACCTGGCGGTCAAGATGGATGAGTCTTGTAGCAAGCACGGCTTTCCAGAACAACCCTGCCATCCAGCCCCGCGCGTTTGCCGTCATGGGCTGCTTGGCTCGAGAAGAGGTGGACGACGATCTCCTGTACCAAGTCCTGGTAGCCCTGCGAAACAGTGTCAATCGGTTCGGGGAAGACCACAACAGCGAAATGCTGGTGTCGATTGTGACTTCATTATCGAAAATGATGGCCAAGCTGCCGTCGGCTTCACGATATGGTCTACAGTTATTCTGGCTGGCCATGTCGCTTGTGCGATTGGCACCTGCAACTCTGTTCAACTGCACTGCACAGTTCCTTGAAGCAGTTCTCGCAAACATTAGTACCGGGGAGGATTTCCGGGGCAGCAACATGGCACCGCTTCTACTACAAGGTCGAGTTCCACTTGACGAAGCGGCCTTGCCGTTAGAGGAGATGTACGGCATACACTTTGACCAGGACAACTTCCATTTCGCTGTGTGTGCGTGTCTGGCGCGGGGTCTCACAGATACCATGACGCGTCAAACTACGATGAGAGTTCTTTCGTCCTTTTTGAAGATGACGTCCAACGAAGAAGGCGAGGAAGATGGGGGAGAAATCATCCAAGACTCCCCATATCTGACCCTCCTACTGGCACGCGCTGCTGGGCACGAGGAATTCAAGGATAGCCTCTGGTCCGCTGGCATCAACGCTGATGAGGTTAGCCCCACGGTTGGCTCACGTGGGCTGCACGACATTGGTACAATGCCGGACGACAAACTGCTGCTCATTACAGCCATTGAAATTGTTGACTTCCAGTTTCTGGAGGATTCTGTGCAGACTCGGAGTCTCCAATGGCTCAATGAGTTAGCCAAGGAACGTTCCGCTGTGTTTGTTCATCTGTAAGTCCAACGCGCTGATATGCATGGGGAAAATCGTGACGCTGATGATAAGGGATAGATGTGGTGCAATTAGATCTTTGTTGGACGATGCATTGCTGCATGGACAGAACTCAACGACGTTGGGAGCCGCGCATAATCTACTGCGCACACTGTCGTCTGACCGGCAATTCTCGCGGGCCGTGGGCCCGATGACAGCTCTGACCGAGACTCTTGAGGGCGAGGGCTTCGGCGGCCTGTGGCGATCATGCTCACTCGGATCGATGGAGGAAATTAATCGCGATTATCTTGAACTGACGGAAAAGTTGATAGAGGTATGAGTACTGTTGATGACGTTTTAGGCATCTTGCTGACCAATTGTGCAGTTGATTATCATCTAGAGCGCCTGTCACGGGGTTTCCAACCCTTTCTACTTCTCTTTTTGCCTCCGCTACTACATTCAATATCTCGGGACCTGACTACATGAGAACTTCAAGTACCTCGTGACCGGCGTTTAAAGTTATCAGTAAAGTCTTTGCTATCTTGGGAAGAGCCAAGGACTTTTCATGGATGCAAAATAATTAGAGAAAAAGATGTTTAGAAAAAAGCTAATCCAACTTCATACTTTTGCCAACCTCATGCTGCTATCGGCTGTGCCCTAAGAGAAGGAATTGATCAGGCTAATATAGACGAAAGTATGGTGTGACGGGCGTTGTCGTGAATCCAGGCTGAGGCAGAGACAAAACATACGTCATGCGACCCTTGGCAAGAAATCCTTGTATTCTGAATCAAGGGAGGGTTTGCTGCCTACTCGATCGGAAATCAACAACCCATGGCCGTGGTATCATTCTCTCTTCTTCTGTGGGAGCAGCGGTGAGTGCTGGGATCAAAGTTCTTCCCGCAGTGGACTTGGGCTCGGGCCTTGCCTGATACTGCTGACCGTGCTTCTCGATAACTGTAAATGCCGCATCACCCGACGTCCGGGACTCATCCAAGTTTCGCGGCTCTGCAGGGGTGAGAGAGTCCGGCGGCAAACGGGGCAGAAGACGCCACGTCTGGGGAAGCCGCCCTGACGAACATGGATATGAAGATGGACTTTAGCGGTTCTGTCTATTCTGCTAGTCCCCGTTGCGAACTTTCCCTTGACCACCACCGACGAACTCGAGCAGAATGCCGAGAGAAGGCAAATATTGGCAAGGAGAAACCAAGAGCATTCTCCCCTCTGGGCATTTCTCGGTGTTTCCTGGCGCCAAGTGCCAGCAGAAGCGGTACCCCCTGAGAAATAGTGAGCCAGCGGTATACGAATGTTACAAAACAAGTCTTGGTTATCTTGGAGAGCGTCTTGGCCGCGCCACGGCTCCACATGCCCAGAAGCCGAGCATCTTGGCTGGCTGACGAATAGCACCACCCCTCGCCTGAAGCACCTGTAAATTTAAGCATAACAGCACAACATCTCACAACCGCGTAGGCGCCAAGTAGCGCCAAGCGCCAAGCGCGAGACTCAACCCCATCCAACCTCCAGCCAACAAACACGGCCCTAATGCCATTTCGCGGCACTGACTTGGCCATGATGCTATACCAGCGATTGGACTTGGCTGTTCCACGGCGACTCCGCTGCCCAGAATAAGTGCAACAAGCCAAGAAGTCTTGGTCACTTGACTCCACCGTCTTCTTTCTGGTCCGCCCGTCGTTGCTTGTCGATCAATTCCCTACCCGTATCTCATGCGCGCCGGATCATTCCCTTCATTTCGAGTATTATGAATCGTGTTGATACTCTACGAAGGTCAATGCTGAGCTCAGGCGGCGCTTCTTTCTTGGTGGGATTCAGGCCGGTCCTTGTCAAAGCTGAAAGAGAGAATGTGTGAGCTTAGGAACAAAGGCATGTGATGGATCAAAAGTACAACTTTCGAGAATCATCCAGGCTTCACTGTAGCTTCCTTCTCTGGCAATCATCGTCGCGGAGTAACTCCAGTTCGTCGCATGTTCCTGTATGAGGCTTGCAAGTGTACAACTTCTCCACGCTCACACATGTCTATTGTCTTGGCCAACATGCTTGCTCACAGGCTCAGCTCACATCGGCGCCTATTCTTGTTTCTGTCACAGCCACGGATGGCGCAACTGCCTGAATCATCGATGCAGATATTCTGTTTTGTTAATGTCTCTCCTCATCTCCCTGTCCCGGTCGTTTGTCATGAACACGGTATCGAGCCTTGGCTTGCCATCAATCACGGCGCAAGCCTTTATCCCTGAGCCACCACTTCTGAGACCTTTTTGACGCATCCCACGACCTCTCGCGGCTAAACGTCCCTTTCTTCTCTCCTCTCCCTTTCACCCGTTCATTACTTCGGCATTTCCTGCTCCACCCGCTTGTATTCAAAACCAGCGGGCACCCATTTCTTGCACCTCGAAAGACGCCTAGCAGATAGGAAGCTTGTCAGAAACAGTCTCGCGTTGAGCATATATCTTTTGAATCTCCAACGCACCCTTCATCGTTGACTTTGACACTTATCACACGAGCTTTACCCCTGACACCCCAAGCCGGAATTGTGTGACTTGCCCGACCTCAGGCCTGAAAGGGAAGGGCCGATATCTAAAGAAATCTCTATCGCGCTACACTCGAGTCCTCTTTGTCGGGTACCTACTCACGCCTACTCTGCTTCCCTTCATATCATCTTTGAAACTTGAACATACACTCAAGGTTGGCCCGAAATCTTCAACATTGCGTTCTCTTGCCGAGCACTGGGCTGTATGCTCTTTTACCTTTGAGCTCTCCCAAGTGAATTTCACATCTCTTTATCCGTTAAATTATTGGAGTCTTTACCATGCCCGTCCTTAACCTGAGCGAGCTCAACATCGTGTTGGGAGTATTGGGTTAGTTCGGCCGCTTCACTCTCTTTGCGCCGCCTTGGCGTAGTATCTTGGCATGCTGACATCCCACAGGGGCTTTTATGATTCTGTACGGAGTCATATCTGTCAAAATTAAGCAAGCATGGTATCTAGGCGAAGCATGTAAGTCCATATTTATGCCTTACCGGCTCTCTCCCACAGAATCTTGACTGACATTGCCTGCAACCAGTACCTGCCATGATAATGGGAATCATCCTCGGACCGATATCAGCAAAGTTCTTGGACAGTGAAAGATGGGGCACAGCACAGGAAGGCCAGTCGGAGGCCATCGCCCTGGTATGCATGTCCCATTCAGTCTTGCCAAGGCGCAATGGAGCTTCAGACGGCTGACAGCATTTATCCTAGGGCCTCATGCGTGTGGTGATTGGAGTCCAGCTTGTTATTGCTGGCTACCAGTTGCCCGCCAAGTACAACGTGATCCGTTGGAAAGAGTTGGCCATGTGTCTGCTTCCTGTCATGACTTTGATGTGGCTTTGCACCACCGGCTGCATCCTGGCCACTATCCCTAAGCTGAGCCTCCTGGCAGCAATGGCGCTGGCGTCATGCGTAACTTGCACAGACCCTGTTCTCTCCCAAGCTGTCGCCAAAGGGCCCTTTGCAGACAAATACGTCGCTCGTCATCTTCGAGAGATCATTTCTTCCGAGGCCGGAGCAAACGACGGATTCGGATTCCCGTTTCTCATGCTTGCAACGTACCTCATGCGTCATGCGTTTGGAAAAGGCGATCACGGCAATAGCCATGGCGGTGCCAGCGAGGCGGCACACATGCTTTTCGCCCGAGCTGGTGATGTTGGCCGTCTTGGTGGTGGAGTCGGTGAAGCTTTCAAAAACTGGTTCCTAGAGACCTGGCTCTACTATGTCGTGATGGGCATTGCTTATGGCGCTGTTGTGGGATATTCTTCGTGCAGGGCCGTCAAATTTGCACTGCGCAGGTGAGGACATACCAGCCACGAGTATCACCCAACAAGAAACTACTGCTAACCATGCACTGGCAGAGGATGGATCGATGAGGAGTCATATCTGCTTTTCCCAACTGCCCTAGGCCTCTTCTTGATTGGCACTTGTGGCGCCATTGGAACAAACGACCTTCTGGCATGCACCGTCGCCGGAAACACTCTCAACTGGGATGGCGAGTTTCTTGCAGAAACAAGCCGCCGCCACGACGAAGTCAACTCTTGCATCGATGTTCTTCTCAACTTTGGAGGCTTCATGTACATTGGAATGGTCATTCCATGGGATCAGTTCAACGACCCTGACGGCACCGGCGTGACCTACCCACGACTTATTGCCCTCGGTGTCATGGTACTTCTTTTCCGACGTATCCCGTCCATTCTCTTATTGTACAAACTCATGCCTGCTGTTGTCAAAGACTATAAGGAGGCACTCTTCATGGGATACTTTGGTCCGATCGGTGTTGGAGCAGTCTTTTACCTGGAGCACATTCGCCATTTGTTCCCCCACGCCGGTAAAGGTGACGAAGAGGAGACAAATCTCATCAACGCTTTGGGTCCAGTCATCTATTGGCTAGTTTTCTTCTCCATCGTCGTTCATGGACTGTCGATTCCGGCCCTCAACCTCATTTATAGACGTCTCGGCGTGAAACCGATCAAAGAAGATGCGGTGGGAATACGACGTAAATCACTGATGGTGACTACGCCGGTGAATGCAGTTACCGGGGATCTGGATACCTTTATCGCCTATAACCGCTTCAGCCGCCCGGCAGCTGAGATGCCCGTGCTTCCTGGGGTTGAGGATCCCCTAGCACCCGTCAATGCCGGAGGCGAGTACCCTGACTGCTCTGACGATGAGGTAGAAAGGGAAAAGAAGAAGAAAGCAAACCGACGGACAATTCGGTATATGGTATGACGTTTAGACTCAGATAGGTTTTTATACAGGATAAACTACTGTCAAGGTTAAACTGTTGCTAAGCTTAGATCATCATTAAGGTAAAACTATTATAAACTACTGTCAAGATTATCCACGCAGTGAACAAATGCATCACAGATGCAGCGATTGGGTAAAGAAGCAAGCCATCACGTTACCGGCCACCTCGCGTTTGGTCAAACAGTCTTGTTTAGATATACCACTGTTAAACAACAACAGTTTAGAAAGTGAAAGCTTGCACCATGCGCAACCAAGAAAGTCACACTTCGTCACGCGATGTATTAGTGAACAAGATGAGTATACACATTGTCCATTGGTACAAGGTGACAGCTGCCGCACTGGCACAACGTGAGATTGCCCTGGGCATAAGCATCGCAGCTTCTAGCGCATTTGGCAGCAAGAACATCCGTGGAGAGTGCAGGAAGAGCGAATAGGGTATAGTGTGATGCTCAACTTCACTGTAAAGTCCGAGGCCAGCAGATGCTTCTTTTCCTGCTTCATACTACTTGAAGGGTACCCCGAAGGGCTTATATGGTTGAAACCTCTATACGGGATGCAGCAGATGAATCAAGATGGGAGCGGCACTGGCTAAACAATACTAACGTCGTGGACATCAACCTCGGCATGCAATGTTGGCGAATGGAACCAAAGAAGATCGCTGCACCTGATTATAGTGAGGAGCACAATATATGGCCATCGATAATCAGGCAAAAGAGCTTTCTTGTGGTTCCATCTGATAATCAGGTCAGTGGTTCCCGTTTTGTAACCTGTGAAATATGGCATCCAGATACCTCCCGAGCTGCTTCAACTGCTGATAAGTTGGTGGTAACTAGCTGGATACAGCTGCACCGAAAGACGAGCAAGCCGACCAAGAGAAATGGCCAGAGTGTGATATAGAAGGTTCCTAAAAAGATATGTAGTGTCTTTCGACTATCCCTATGTACCCTTTAGGTAACTGCTTTATCGACGTCCTCATGATGCCTCTGTAAGATAGTACCCGCCTTACTCGATCCGACGAGACCAATTCAATTATCCGAAATTGGAGACGACGAGGTCTCTGTGAGCTATCTAACATGACAGGTAGGCAGCTCCAAAACAGCCAAGCAGTCACCTTTCGCTGTAAACCCGGAGTCATCATCTCAAGCCAGGTGTGTCGTATTGAACAGCCGATTGCCGGTGTCAGTACCCTTCGTGCCTGTGAATTCATTTTCAGATAGTCGCAAGGCGGCCATCTTGACCTCATGACGGCTCATGAACCTAGCTAGGGAGTGTGATTTATGAACCACATCGGCCTGGACAACACCGGCCACAACAACGATGCGAATGTTGGCTCGTAGCTTACGAATATGCACGATAAACTCCACCAGCATCTTGCCGCTATTGACCACCGAATCAACCAGGACAACATTAAGCTGATGATCCAAGTGATGAGCTTTGATGTGTGATGCAGAGGCAGCATGGATAAATATAGCGAGCGGGAAAGTCGAGTTCACGCCAAAAGCCATGGGCTCTCCGCCACGCATGAGTGCGATGATAGACGTGCGGTGTTCATCAACAAGGCGATGACCAGTGGTCTGGTGACCCTGTACGTGCTGTATGAAGTACTCCTCAACCCCAATGAACCGAGACACGAACTCGGTAGCCAGATACCGGCCAATGTTGTGGTGAGCTTCCCTCAAGGCGGGACCGGCAACGGCTGCGTCGCGTGTGGGAGACATCAATAACTTTGCTGCATTCTTGTCCGTGGTATGCATTATGTCGACGTTACTGAGGCGGCGCAGAAGTGAATCAATGAACACTTGATCCCCAAGGTGTACTAAGGGCAGCTTGTCCCTGCTGAGACGAGGCCGGGCGTAGCTAGGAAGAACAAGTTGTCGTGCTTGGAATTTTCCGTCTTGGACACACTCGGACAAGGCTTTGTCCATGCTGGCGCTCCTGGTGGACTCATCGCCAACGACGACTATGGCTTGATCTGCCTCTTTCAGCATTGGCAGATCCAACGGGCTATCGCCAAACGCCCAGACAAACAGTTGAGCCACGCGACGGAGATGGGCCACAATGGCTGCTTTAGCGGCTGGAGTGACCACAAAGCCATCAGAGATTCTGCCTCCTCCAATAACGCTGACTGTCGTTGACAGACCTCCTCTTCCAAGCACAATCTCCCAGACGCGACCAAGGCCACAAGTCACGACCAAAGCCCCAATGTGTTTCTGGGCTCCGACACGCCGCAACAGCGAGACAAGCGCTGGGTGCATCGTCACTGACGATGCTACTACATTACAGAGGGTCTCGAATTGCTCGGCATTGGCTACTTCTTCGTACATCAACGTCGCTTGATGAAAGGCAAGATCCGAGTAACCTAAAGGGCTGCTGAAGAGCTCCCTGAGCGGACATGCTTCAGCTGCGGCAATGCTTGATTCACATTCCGCAAACTTTTGCCAGAATAAAGTGCCAGTATCCTCCGAGGCAAGGGTTTTGTCTGCATCCAGCACCAGGGCAGTTTCAAGCTGATCTTTGCTGGCAAGAGACATTATCCAATCAGGCTTAGCCTGTACCTGAGCGAGATTGGATTCGACTGTGATGCGTTGCTGGAAATGCTGAACGAGAGTTGGAATTCTGGATAGCACATTGTCGGGCTCGGAGACAACTGAAAACAAGATGCTCCGGCGACGACAAAGACGGCGTAGATTGGCCATCTCGGCCGCCTGCCAATCGCGTAGGTGATGAACAAGCAAGTCAGGTCGAACCTTCAGTCCATCTTTCAGTCGGCGCTGCGAAATGAGGTCGGCCAGGATATTAAGATAGACGATGTGAGTGAACGTTTCCAGGTCGTTCTCGGTGTAGACCATATCGCCAGTGTCCTGACCATTAGCCCAGAACATGAAGTGGCCGGTAACTATGGCAATTCGTCCACTCTGAGCTGAGTCTCTCTTGATTTTATCGATTACTTGCCGGCGCCAGCCTGACTTGGCGAATCAAAGCCCATCTGATGGCCCAGGATATGCGAGTTATCGTTGGGGGCCACTTGTTGTTCTCGTGGCCGGGGATACGCGTGGCTCTCGTCAGTTGAAGCTGCTTCACCGGTTCGCGTCCAGATCGCGTGGCTTTTTGCGCCCTTGCACTTATAGTAACAGGGGCCATATCAACCGGAGTCGTCGACAAGCTCGCTGAAAAGTCGCTGGGTCGATCTCATGGCGACGCGCCACTTCACGTAGCTTGTTGTCTTTGGCGGGATTGACGACTTCGCCCATCGAATCCATGTCTCGGCAATTGCACGCGTATGCGGCCGCGCGGTAGAAGGTCCATCTCAAGCTGAACTTCAGGAGCAGGTATAGATATACTATCAAGTGTGATAAAATGAAGTCTGGCGTCTTCCTCATGGGATAGCCGTCGTGCTGCGCTCTGCTGGTGACATAGAAAACGTCCGCGCTCTCGCTGAGCTTCTGACAACGTGTGGCCGCTTACCTCCTCTCGCGTAATTCTTCTCATAAGCGTTCTTTATACTAAGATTGGGTTTATTATTATAAACCTAGGGCCTAATGCTATCCAGGTATTAATCTTATAACTAAGTATTATATTTTATCTAAAGGTATAAGTAAAAAGAGAACTCTAAGCTAGAAATGAAAAGTAAAGTAAGATTAAGAAGTAATATATAAGGTAGATATATAGTAAGTGAAATAATTAAGTAAGTAAAATAGCACACTATATAATTAAAAA